>JANIJG010014135.1:0-32994 GCA_024611175.1 Megaceryle torquata | reverse complement strand
TACACACTAGATAAAAACAAAGAAACAAAACCACTCAGAAAACAAAGCATTATAAGTTAAAAAAAAAAAATTAAAAGTGCACCTTAAAATATTATGATGAATCCAGCAGTCACAGCTTCAAAAGAGATAACAGAAAAGTGAGCAAGGCTGATTCTGATCTTATATTAAACGCAAGTTAAAACGAAGTAATTTAGATTGCTACTTAAAGCTACCTACATCCATAGTGTAGATGAGATCCTCTGCCTATACATAATGCCCCCAGCACCCTTTCTGGACAGAGTTGGGCACAGGCAGACTCAAGGGGGAAGACCGCCACTCCTGTCTTGTGAGGAAGCAGACAGTCCTGACCTGTGGTTGGATGCTCTCAGCTTAGCCCAGTTGATACGCTATAGATGAGTGTTTGGGAGTTTGTACTCTCTTTCAAACCTGACTTAAACTCACTTTGATGCCTTTCAGATTAAACATAATAAAAACATTTAAAGATAGATAGATGCTTTGTCAACTTGCTCATGCATCTAAGCGCAGTATGGTCAGAGGGAGCAATGGGCTTAGCAGGTGCCAACACATTAAACAAGGATGCAAGCTCATCACACAAGTAGGCACACATGAACAAACCAGACACTGAGCTCGGCGTTTCAATAGCATAGGCACCTCATAAATGAGGACAGCCCCATCAGATCACTCCCTTCACGTCACCTCCTACAGCTATGTTGCGATTTCCGCAGCTTCCCCGACTCTGTGGGTAAACTTGCTGTACACCCCTCCTACTACGGAACTGGGGTCTTTCTAAGGTCTCTAACAGCGGTACCAGCCCCTCCTCAGGCTAACGCCAGGGAGGGGCTGGCCCCCAGCCACGGCCAGGCCCGAGGTCCGAGATGGAGCCGCAGCCCCCACCTGGATGAAGGCGTTTGCCTGGATACATTTGGCGTCCTCCACCGTCACCCTGAGGCCGTTGGCTGTGGCGAAGCAGGTGGCGTGGTCCTGGAAGTGGACGGCCCTAAGGAGGCTGGAGAGGTGGCGGGCGTTGTCGAGGCTAGCGAACAGCACGTAAGACTCGCCGCTAACAGGCGGCTGCGCAGAGAGCGGCATGGCTGCCTACCCCTGCGTTGCAGGGCTTCTGTAGAGAGGCCGGAAGTACGAGGGAGGCCGGAAGTGCGAGAGCGAGCAGCTGCGGGCACGGCGTGGTGCGGCCGAGATGGCGGCGACCAAGAGGAAGCGTGATGCTGCGGCTCCGCGGCCGAAGAAGCGAGCTAAGGAGACCCCAAGCGCGTCCCAGATGGACGCCAAGCCAGGCCCGGAGGAGTACAGTATCCCGCCGCCGGTCTCTCAGGTACCCCTGAGCCCCGCTGCCGGGGGCACTGTTCCCGCTCTGCTCCCTGCCCGGGCCGACCTTTACCTGGCACCTCGTCTCTGTACCCGGGCCGCGCGTTAAGGAGGAATTTCGCCTCCGTGGGGAAAGCAGCGCTGTCTGCAGCGGGCACGAGTGGCCCATAACTTAGCGTTGCCCTGCCCCGGTCAGCCGGCGCAGCGCGGTGCTGGCGGGCAGCGCGGTTCCTGGGGGAAGAGCTGCTTTTGCTGCTTTTGGGGCTGGGGCACTGGGGCTCGTGGAGTCGGGAGAACCCGGCTGCTAAGAGAGATAGGGAGGCTTGTTGATAATTTTTTTTTTTCATCATCCTAGTACAAGTAATATGTTATTTCTGTGAAAATGTGCGAAGAACTTTGTTCCAGTTGATGTAAATAAGTTCTGTTACCATAATCTCAAAAGTACTTTAAACTTTTGGCTAGTTCTGTACTATAGAAAGGATATACGGAAATTATGTCCATTGCATTTAGGAATCTTTCGGAGAAGGCTTTAATAATTGTCTTGTCATTTGCTTAAAAGAAAAGCAGAAAGTAGCACGGTGAAGTCTGAATGCTCATTTGTAGGAAAAGCTAAATTGAGCTCACGAGCTCGGCTCATTTTGCAGGGAGGGAGGGGTACCCTTTGCAAATAAGGAATGCATATGGCTTTCTTAATATGTGTTTTGTAGAAACATACTGAAGCAGAGTAGATGGCAATACTTTATGTAAAAACTTATACCCCTGCATTCTTCGGGGAGGTTGTCACTTGCTGAAAGCGATTCTGTGTGGATGGGCACATAATGACAAAAGTTCTTTCTGTGTATTTCTGTAATTACAGTTCAAAGGTTTATTGTTGCTGTGTTGTATTGGTTTTAAGGCTAGAAACATTCTCCTTAACTTTTCTGTCTTTTTCCTAGGGTAAATGGAAAAACAAGGAGCGGGTGCTTATTTTCTCTTCTCGAGGAATTAATTTCAGAACAAGGCACCTAATGCAAGACTTGAGGACATTGATGCCTCACTCTAAAGCAGGTAGGGTTAGGTCTCATCCCTAACTTAGATTTTCAGAATAGTTTTAAACCAAGAACTTCTAATAATCTGTTCTTTTAAATATGGTATGTAACTTGTTTCATGGAACTTTTATCTTAAACAAACACCAAACACTTTGAGCCACAAATAGAGCCACTGTCATCATGTCTTAGTATTTTCTGGGAAATTGCTCCTATTGCCTCAGTCCTGTAAGTGCACAGATACTTTTGTTGCTGTGTCTATTTATTGCATACCATACCTGAAACAACTCAATAGTTATTTATCTTTCATTTATAAACAGCTTTTTTTTTTTTTTCCAAAAGGACTGACTGTTAAAAGAACTTGTCTTGTTAAATTGGTTTTCCTTCCTTTTAAACGTTGTTTTTGTCTTGCAGATACTAAAATGGACCGTAAAGACCAGTTGTTTGTAATTAATGAGGTAACCCAGCATTTAATAGTGCTGCTTTTTTATTTTCTCTGGAAATACAATGTGCAAGAGAAATGGGCAAACAAGTTCAATACTAGCTACAGGAATGATGGAACTTCACAGATGAAACCTATTAATATTCAAAAAGTGCTCTTGTTAAAACAGGAAGTTGGCTTTCGATTTAAAAAAAAGCAAAATAAAATCTTTAATTAAACATAAACATTTGTCATGAAGAAATAAAACAGAATGTGCCTTTCTATATGGATGAAAGGTATTACAGTTTATACTTGAGGAAAGCAGGGAACAAATATACAGCCAGGCCAAACAATAGAGTAGGACATTAGTAGTTCTGAAGCTAGAACCTTATATCACAGGTCTTGCTCTAATGTTTATATTATGGAGAGCTTATAAAATTGCTTGTTGCTTTAGTGAAGTTACTACTCCTGTAACAAGTAAACTTTTTAAACAAAAAAAAGGTGTTTCTGCTGCAGCTTGGGGATCAGCAGGTGTTACTTACTAAGACAAGATCTTTGCTTTTGAACTTGTATTTTGTGGGGGGGGGGGACATATTAGAGATTCATGTGGAGTGTTTTTGAAGATGTCTTCAGAGTTTTGCAAACAACTAATTTGATGTGTCTTGTGTAGGTGTGTGAAATGAAAAACTGCAATAAGTGCATCTTTTTTGAAGCCAAAAAGAAACAGGATCTCTATATGTGGTAAGAAAATGTTACATTTTCTTGCATTTCTGTATATATCCATGGATACTTCTGTTCTGTCCAGAGTTTCTTGCTGTAATAATGAAGATGCATGACATAGTGTTGCTTAGTTAAATCTGTCCTGGTCTTTCACTTCTATGCATAGTGCAAGTTTGCAGTGCATGATCAGCTTTTGTAGGCTGCTTGCAGAAGCATTTTAACATAAATACTTGCTCTCTAAGCAGTTTTGTAAAGGAACTCAGTAATGTTACAAGAGCAACTGAAATTACTTCAATACAGAAATAACTGATTCAAGTCTACTGTAGGAATCTGTTATACCATCTGGCTGCTTTCAACATTCTTTTTTCTCCCTCTTCCCTACTACCTGTCCTCTGCAGGCTTTCAAATACACCACAGGGACCATCAGCTAAATTCTTAGTGCAGAATGGTAAGTCATGTTCGGACTCTTTCTTTCTTGTCTACACCATTTTCTGTAAGTACTAAAATTGTCTTTTAAAAAAACAAATCATTGTAGTTCACACACTGGCTGAGTTGAAGATGACAGGAAACTGCCTAAGGGGCTCACGGCCCCTTTTGTCTTTTGATCCAGTAAGTATACATTTTATTTTCTTGAATATGCTTTTGTTTTCTTTGCATGACTATTGCATTTAGCTTTGTATGTAAAATTACATTTTTTCTTTGTAGACATTTGATAAGGAGCCACACTATGCCCTGCTGAAAGAACTGTTTATTCAGGTCAGTCTGTATTCTGCTGTCCAGTGTTTCTTCCTCATTGGAAATTTTTTTTGGACAACATACCAAATGTTTATTTTACATAGTACTTCTATGCTTCTGAAAGCACAGAAAATCTTCAAAAGATTAGGGTCGTGCTTAAAATCACTGGAACACTTGGTCTAAGTTTTGAAATGTAACCTGGGATTGGGATCTTAGTAAATGAAAATTAATTAAAAATTGAGCCAGTTATTGCACTCTTAAATTACACTTATTTAGAAATACTGCCTTTTTATTACAGATATTTAGCACACCGCAATATCACCCCAAAAGCCAGCCTTTTGTAGATCATGTTATCACCTTCACCGTTACAGATGAGAGGATCTGGTTTCGGAATTATCAGGTTAGTGGTCTCTTTCAGCTCTTCCAGAGGAGCGCAGTGGAATAATTTCATGCGAAATCCGTTAATTACAATAAAATGAAAAGAACTGTTCTTATCAGGATATGCCAACACCCAGTGCTTGCACAAAGTCATTTTGCTGTCCTAAAATGCCTTAACCTTCTCCCATATCTCTGGAGAGAGTTGGTTTAAGTTCTCTGTACTTCAGCTTGCATTCTGTTGTGATTCTGTTGTCTTGGTCATGGGAAGTACTAGCCAAAGCCTGAGCTTCACTTGATGTTTAACTGTACTTGCTGCTTTGACCCAAACTGTGCTGGAGCTTAGTTTCTAATGGAAGAACTTGCAGATACCTGTTACTCTCTAAATACTTGCCTGCACTAAAAATGAGTGCTTTATATACAGAATTACATTCATACAAGTCTAGCTTACAGCTCCAGCAATATGGTATCCTGGACCCAAATTCAGCTGTGGATCACTATATGCCTGTAAGATTGTATACTTTGATTCAATCCATGAGAAATGAAGAAAGTATTCTTTTTAATGCAGATAATAGAAGAAGATGCATCTCTAGTAGAAATTGGGCCTCGTTTTGTCCTGAACCTCATTAAAATCTTCCAAGGTAGCTTTGGAGGACCAACTTTGTATGAAAATCCCCATTATCAGTCCCCAAATATGGTGAGCAGCTTTGACGTTTTGTTTTGTTTTGTTTTTTTCATTTAGCTACTCATGTGAAAACTGATCTTGTGGTCTGTCTGTGCAGGAGAATCACGTATACCTTTCCCTGGGACCCTTTGTAGAAGAGAGTGTCCTAACTGATCACAATTTGAGAACAATAGTTTGGTAAAAATGGAATGAATGTGAAATTAGTGGCACCAAAAAGATGATGTTATGCTGAGGATTTTGAGAATTAAGCTGAGAAACTGTCATCTGTCTTTAATACCTGATGTGCTCATTTGAAACTTCATGTAATTTAATTTTTTTTTTTTATTTTTACATAGCATCGACGGCTGGTAAGATTATCAGTGGCAGCTAAGTTTAGAGAGAAACAGCAAGTGAAGGAAGTACAAATGATTAAGAAAAAAGGGAGTAAGGTGCTTATGAAAGAAGATCCCACTGAAGTGGTCTTTGAAACCCCAGCCGAAGAAAAGCCAGTGGAAATACAGCTTGTGAAACCAGAGTCAAAGCCAATTGTTAAAGATAAAAAGAAGCCACGCAAAATTCAGAGGAAGAAGCAAAAGAAGCTTTTCAGAACCGAAGCCTCAGCATAAATGTTACAAATGATGAAACTAGCTGTATTAACAGTATTGTAAATACTATTTTTTACAGGCCCAACTGGACTTTGGGTTTAAGTAAACAAAATGCCACTTACTTTATTAAGATGGAGTTTGCACTCTTCTGTTGTCTTCCTCTCTTTTAGAGGATTCAGGGTTTTGAAAAACACCATGGTAACAGGGATGAGGGAGTAAATATTTCTGCTTTTGAGAACTGTCCTCTTGACACTTGAATACCTCTGGAAAACAACTCACTGTAACATCTACCAGGAATAAACATAATTGGGTAGTCATCAGTGCTCATCTTAAACTGGAATTTAAAAGTCAGCTTTCCTAGTCTAAGAGCTGTAGAACATACTTTCAAAAGTTTTATCTTCATAGTTATTCTGTCTTGGAATGGTGGTAATTTTTTTTCCCTCATCAATTACTAGGAAATGCAAAGGGTTATGGCTGTCTCAGCAGCACTTAAGAGCACATACTTCTACACCTTTGTACACTTACACAAAAACTTTGTTACAACTCAAACACAAGGACAATGCTTTTGTATGTTATTTAGGTCTTGTTTTTGAAAGTAGAGTAAGTCCATATAGGTTTTTCCCATATACACTGGCAAATAAGCTTCCACTACGGTGTAAGACTCATTACAACCAAAAGCTTTGATTTTGATCTTGAATAATGCCTGGACTTTAAATGCAGCTGCTCTCATTGCCCACTGATGGGAGCAAAAGGGCTTTGCTTTTGTTGCTGACAGTTGACATTGCCTCAGAGCTACATCCTGAGGTCAGCTCTGATTTGGGGTTGTATTCTCATGAAGCCTTCAGGAAGTTGCCTTCGAGTCTGACCTTTTGCCAGATGCAGATAAATGACTCACTGAGGTTGTAAGTTACTAGCTGGGGAAAGGAGTATACAACTATTCTCTCACAGAAACTCTGATGCCATCAGCCTCTAAGTGGACCAGAAAAGGGGCAGGGCAAGGGAAATTCAGTGTCAACTGTCTAATGAGGTGGTCTTGTGCCATCTGGAAACAAAGTCTGGTGAATACAGGCATCTGTTCAGTTAATTTAGTCTAATAGATAGAATCACAGAATATCTTGATTTGGAGTATCATCGAGTCCAACTCCTTGCAGAAGAAGAGTGTGACTAGCAGGTTGAGGAGGTGCTCCTCCCCCTCTGCCTTGCACTGGTAAGGCCACGGCTGGAGTGTTGTGTACACTGGTCTCCCCAGTTCAAGAGGTACAGGGAGAGAGACCAATAGAAAGCAATGAGGATGATGAAGGCACTGGAACATGTCTTACAAGGAAAGGCAGAGCGATCTGAGGCTGTTGGGCCTGGAGAAGGCTGAGAGGGAATCTTAACAGAGTTTATAAATACCTGAAGGGTGGGTGTCAAGAGGATGAGGCCAGTCTCTCAGTGGTGCCTAGGGATAGGATGAGGGGCAATGATCACAAACGAACACAGGAAGTTCCGCCTGAATATCAGGAAGAACTTACGGTGAGGGTGATGGAGCCTTGGAACAAGGTGCTGAGAAAGGTTCTGGAATCTCTTTTGGAGACTCAAAATCTACCTGTGCATGTTGCTGAGTGCATTCCTCTGTAACCTGCCCTACATCAACCTGCTCTGGCAGGGGGGTTGGACTCAATCTCCAGAGGTCCCTTTCAACCCCTCCCATTCTGTGATTCTGCAAACTACCTAACACTAAACTATGTGACCAAGATCATCATCCAGATGTTCCTTGAACTCTGAGAGATTTAGTGCTATGGCCATTTGCCAGTAGACCATTTTCGTGGGACCAACCACCCTCTCAGTGAAGAACCTCTTCCTGACGTCCAACCTGAACTTTCCCTGAGACAGTATCATTCCATCTCTTCATGTCCTGTCAATGGTCACCCAAGAGAGCACATCAGTACTTCCCCTTTCGCTGCCTACCCTCCCTATACCTTGAGGAATGTGTAGGCTGTGATGAGGCCACTTCTCAGCCTTTCCTTCTCCAGGCTACACAAGCCAAATGACCTCTCAGCTGCTTCTTGTAAGTCTTGCCCTCAAGACGTTACACCACCTTGGTGACCCTGCTCTGGACATTCTAATAGTTTGATGTCCTTGAGGCACCCAACACTGCACATGGTACTTGAGGTGTGGCCTCACCAGTGCAGTGTAGAGTGGAACAGTCACCTCCCTCGCCCAGCTACCTATGTTGTGCTTGATGCAATCCAGGACACGGTTGCCCCTTTTGGCTACCAGGGCACACTGCTGACTCCCATTCAACTTGCCATCAAGCCAAACCCACAGATCTCAAGGCTGGATTGATGCCGTGCCCACTAATCTAATCGACAAGAAAAAAAAAAAAAAAAAAAAGTGTCTTGGGCCAAACCTAAGATCTCTGAAGAGCATAGCTGTAAATAAAACCCAAAATTAACCCTGATAACCAGAGACATCGGAGCTCCGTCGCTTGCACCTTCGAGCTCCTGAGCATTCATAGAAATTCCAGCACAAGGCGCTTGGTTTGTTTGGCACCGGGGGACGGACGGCAAAACCAATACCCGTCAGCATAGCCGGGGACAGTAGCCTCCTTCCCTGCATCCCAGGGGGAGCTCCCCGCACCCTCCTCCTGCACCCACCAGTCAGCCACGTGAGGCTGGGGGCGGCAGTACCCATCATCCGACGCTGGCCCCTCCTTCCCGACAGCATACACCCGCCACGGCCCGCCCCCCTGCCTCTCCGCGTAGCTCCTCCCGGCGGCGTACTGGGGCCGGGCTCCGCATAGCAGCACCGCCGCCGGCCCCGCCTCCGGCCGCTACCCTTGCCGGGCCGCCGGCAGGCCGCCCCTTCCCTGCACGCGGAGCCGTATGCCTGCCGCCATGAAGTGTCACTACGAAGTGCTGGGGGTGAAGCGTGATGCCGGCGAGGAGGAGCTGAAGCGGGCGTACCGCCGGCTGGCTCTGCGCTGGCATCCGGGTACGGCCGCGACACCCGCTCTCCGCGGCCCCGGCCTGCCCGCAGGCCTAAGGACAGGGCCCGGCCTGCCTCCGACTCTGGCGGCCCCGCGGCGCGCCGTCCGCGGTGGGGACGAGAGGAGCCCCTTCTCGCAGGCGGCTGAAGTCAGTGCTCTGCCGGTCGTTCTGGCGCCGCACTGGTGGTGCCGCTTTGGGTTCGGGAACGGGAGGCTGCGGGGAACCGGGGCTGGGAGGCAGCGCCCGGGCAGCGTGTCGGTGCTGGCGGCGGCCTCGGTGCCAGCTGCGGCTCGCTATGCCTGTCTCGGGTTTCTTTAGCGGGGGTAGCCGTGCTGCCGTCGTGCGTTGACAGTTACAATTTCTTTAAATTGTTTTGCAGATAAAAATCTCGAGAACGCGGAGGAAGCAGCAGAGCAATTCAAGTTAATCCAGGCGGCATATGATGTTCTCAGTGACCCACAGGAAAGAGCCTGGTGAGCGGTGTTGGTCTGGTCGCGGCCTGGAGAAGACTTTTTGCGTTCTCAGCCAGGACTTTTGTTTCTTGCCGGGTCTTGCTGACAGTCATCAGAGGCCTCTGAGGCAGGAACAGCCGCTTCACCGTGAAAGGGTCGAGGGCCCAGCAACGTGCAGCCCCCAGGAGAGGCACAGCTTTACAACCACCCTCCCCAAACTTGCAGTGGTTTGGAAAGTGGCTTTGGGCTGGGTGCTGAGGGGACACGCCAGTGCTGGGCTCTCTTTTCTTCTTCCAGAGCAGGAGGCTGCCCTCACATTAGGGAGGTACCCCTCTGGTCACAGACCTCCCTGCTGAGCTTAGGGGGAAGAGCTGTCACCACACTGATGGCACTCAGGTGTTCAGTAAGCTATAGATAGCTGCAGATGGTAAGCCTTGATGACACAGGTAGTGTTGTGTTTCTGTAACAGTCCTAAATTGAGATATGCACAACCATCATGTTTTTAAGACATTGCTACTTCATGTTCTGTGTAGCTATAAAATGTTCTGTGTAGCTTGTTCTTTAAGTGGGCTAGAACTTTTACCAGATTGTGTAGCCAAAACCACCTGTACCAATTGCCTTCCTTGAAAGGAAAGTACTGTTTTTTAGTTTGTTTATGCTTATGAATGATTTGGAGTTTTTTGTGTGTAAGTATTGGATGATTTAAATAACATCCTACCCCTTTATGAAAGCTTGTTGAGGTATCTTGCTCAAATGTGTTTGCTAGCTGCCCATTAAAAAAAAAATTGCTGCTACAGGTATTGCAGATAAAGTAATAGGAAACTAAAGCTCAAGAGAATATTTACTGAGTGTCCTTTTTTTTTTTTTTTTTTCTTTCTGGAGACTTTAGCTATGAGATACAAATTCCAGACACTGTGCTAATGTATACACCGAGGTGATGAAATATATATGCAGTATGTTGTCTTGCTAGCATGGGGAGTGCTCTGTGTCTCCACATCCTTGATACTGTGAATTTTTGCTAGGTATGATAATCACAGGGAGGCCCTACTGAAAGGGGGACTTCATGGAGACTATCAGGATGATAGCTTAGATCTGCTGCATTACTTCACTGTTACCTGCTACTCTGGATATGGAGATGATGAAAAGGTAATGGATTAATGAATCTTTAAGTAATTAATTTACATTACATGAAAACTCTTGGCATTTGCTCTGTGCTGCAAAACTATGGTGAAATTGTTGAGCACAGCTTATAATGCTTACACAGTTCTAAGATAAAACTTATGCTGGATGCTTAGGGAAGCCCTAATTTCTGCTTATTTTTCAGAAATTACTTAGTCATGATTTCCATCTATAGCATACAACTACAGAGTGTGTGTATGCTATTTATTTATGATACATAATGAAGCATTCTAGTGCTTTGCAGTGCCATCTGTTTATTCAGAAGTCCTTTTAACAAGCTTCAAACAAACAAAAAAACCCCAACACAAAAGTGATACAACAACAGTTCTTGGTGAAAGCATTCTTCCTAGAATTGAATTACTGTTGAATGTTAAGATACTCATCATAACTTAAAAACCTCCAGGTGATTAGAAAAAAAAACCCAAAACCAACCTCTGCCAGAGAAAATCTTTGTCTGTGTTAACTATACTAGGAGTGAGTTAGTAACATCTTCATTTAAAAAGAGATGGATACTTAGTAGTGAATTTTCTATTTGGAACTTCCACAAAACTTGGTCCTGTGTAACCAGAAACTTAGCAACATGTCCAATATGCTGCAACTTGTTTTTTATTGCCTAGATTTGAATACAGGTACTTGGTGTGTAAGAGAGATACTACATGAAGGAGATGGAAATAAATGTGAGAGAACGGGAACGTTTTTAAACAGAAAAGTCTAGAGCAAGTGTTTACAAGCTCTTTTCCTCTGGTTTTGATGTTTCTCTAAAATATACTACTGTAGCTGAGCATTTGTACATCTGTTACTGAGCTATGCAAAATGAGGTTTGTGGGGTTTTTTTTGTAATTTCAGGGTTTCTTTACAGTCTATCGACAACTTTTTGAAAAGATTGCAAAAGGAGAGATGGAATATATGACCCAGGAAGATGTTGAAGAATTCCCTATGTTTGGATATTCCCACAGTGATTATGATACGGTAAGAGCAAGTGTAAATGTAAGCTGAAAGCCACACAGGTAAGTCATTTCCTTGGCCCACGCTCAAATCAAAGGAGGGGCTCCTACAGTAGACCATTACTATAAAGGAAGGGTTTGTGTTCTGATTCACAGTATTTAGATGAATTAAAATTGGTATTTCCTGTGGGACCAGATTATTAGCCAGGCTAGTAGTGTAAATTCAGACAAACACTTCACAGGGCTAACCATCAATTATGCCAATTAAACTTAAGTGTAGTGCAAGGCTGATAAAACGAAGGACAGATATTTTCTTTGCTTCCTGGTAGGAATAGTTTACCAGTGTTTTAATGCAACTTATATTACAGTATGGGGATATTGAGATAACTTTTTTTAATAACATTAGTGTCTTGCCTCATTTAGGAAGACTGCACAGTACTTAGTGCATAACACAGTCTTCAGAAAATGGGAGATGTGGTGCTGACCTGCAGTGTGAGCTCCCACTGTGATACTCTTGTCACCTGCAATTATTCTGTAGTAAGATTTAATTTCCAATATATTGCATGCCTTCCTTTGGGAAGCAAGAAAAGCAAGTGCATAGGAGACACTTTAATTCTTGTTGTCTTGTTTACCAGCTGATTGTTTTGTTCTATCAGACTTAGGATTTTTTCAAGGTTACCAGTATTGCTGTTTTGAAATTAAATAGTAAAATAATAACACCTAGCCTGGTGAATAACTGCACACTGTCAGTGTATCTCAAATGTTGCTCTTAGCTACTTCTCCCTGTCACTTTAAGTAGAATTCTGTTATGTGACTATGAAATTTTAATTGATACTTACCCTAAAAATTAGTAACTTAAGTGGTGCAAAACTTGTCTGGAATTGGAAGTGAAGTTATAAATCAGATTAGGAGATGTGAGAATGGGCGTTCAAATGTTGGGTAAAATAACAGGATCGCTTAACAAACTGAAGTCTTTTCCAGTGAGAGAATACTTAGTGTCTCTGAAAATGCTAAAATGCATCTTTTAATGTTGATATCGTGAAAAAAAAAAAAAAAGTATGGTAAACTGCTCATTTTGAGGCCATGGAATAGTTTAGTTTCTTTTTTTTCTTCCAGGTAGTCCACCCTTTCTATGCATATTGGCAGAGTTTCTGTACTCAGAAAAACTTTGCTTGGAAAGAAGAGTATGACACACGACTAGCATCAAACCGCTGGGAGAAACGAGCTATGGAAAAAGAGAACAAGAAAACAAGAGATAAAGCAAGGAAAGAGAGGAATGAACTGGTCCGTCAGCTAGTAGCCTTTATTCGTAAAAGAGATAAAAGAGTGCAGGCTCACAGAAAACTTGTAGAAGAACAAAATGCAGAAAAAACTAGGAAAGCAGAGGAATTTCGGAGGCAGCAGAAGCTCAAACAAGCCAAGTATGTAAATGTGGAACAAATATTTTCTTTTAATCTTGGAGAAACTATCCATGAGGAAACCATATAGAGCTAGATTCTAATACTAGGTCTACTTGTCTTTTTAAACATCCTTGAAAATTTTATGTATTAGTTTTGGTCTCATGTCTGAGCTTTTTGAACCTTGAGTGTCTCTTCATTGTACTGATATGTAGAGATCTAAGACAACTAGGGAATCTGTGTGCTGCAGGTAGCTGACTCTGGTAGCACAGAATCCAGTGTACTTTTATTTACCTGAGTAAGTACAATTTAACAGTTATCACTGTTCCTTTAAAAAAAAATAAATATATGTTTTAGAATGAGGGACAACAGGACTATGACAACCTGGAATTAGATCATCTTCATCTGCCTTGGAACTATACCTGCTAAAAAGAATGTGGGAGAAATCAACTTAGTTTTGCTTTTCATTTTAACTCTTCAGAAAGGACCTTTTCATTGGACTAAATGTATTTTTTTAAATGCTTTTATTCTCCCCAAAATTAATTAGAAGAGGCATTCTTCTGAGTGTAAACAATTTATTCTTTTAACCAGAAGAGCTTTTTACCAGCAAATAGAAGGAAGAAGCTTAAATTCCTTATGCTTAATAGGAGTGCATTTGCAAAATAATTTGCGTATTGATTAAAATTATACAATAATAATAAAAACATATATAGAATATACTATGCAGTTTATATATTTTTCTAAAGGGAGAATGAAGCAGAGTTATGCATTTACTGACAAATAGCTCAGTAATTCTGGGTCCAGGACCAAAATTCAGGGAGTACTGTGATGTACTGATGGATAGCTTCTACCACTCTTAGATTTGGAAAACTGAGCTGGAATATTCCCACAGCACAGAGTCAGGGAATAATGTGCTTGTGGCTTTTGTGGTCTTGTACTGCTTGTGGGTTTGAATCTTGCAGCGGGTAAAAGCAGCTGTGCTGCTTTGAGGATTGAGCTGATTTTGCTGCTGTCGGATGGATGTTGACTATGCTGCATAGCATTTCCTGCCTGAAATTCAAGCATGACCCACCTATAACAACTCTTTACTTGCAGCATAGATATGCCCATTGACATCACAAATTAACTGCTCAGATTTGCAGGCCCTACAGACAATTGTTTGCTCCATCATAATAGGTTCAGGACTTACCTCTTAAAATGCCAGAGAAGAACAAGTTATCTGTTAAATAATACTGTTTCTGTAATTCTGATCTCATGGACACAGTGTAACACTTACTGTGTTATTCCTCTTAAAAGACTTGCTGAGCATTATAAAGAGCAGAGCTGGATAACTATGTCGGATCTGGAGAAAGAGTTGCAAGAGATGGAGGCACAGTACGAAAAGGAATTTGGAGATGGATCAGATGATGAAGGTGAATTAGAAGAACAGGAGACAAAAGGCGTCGAAGGTATGGTTTGTAGGGGGGCAACTATATTGAGTCGCTGCAGTCTGAGTATTAGCTCACTGTGCTTAAAGCCCCAGACGCACAGTTCTGACAGTAGTGCAACTCCCTGCCTCCAGCTGAAGGGTGCCAGGCTAGAGTGTGGCCCTCTCTGGTGTTTTCCATTGGAATGTGAGAAGACATCAAGCTACTGCTCTTAATTTATCCCAGTGCACAATTCGGTGAGATGGTCTTGATCTGTCTGCATGTCAGTAATACCAAAGAAGTTGTAGGTCAGTGTTGTGACAATTTGCTGGGCCTTTAAGAGCAGCTTACTCAAAATTCACTTGTCTGACTTTGTCTCTCTGATCCCCACTGATCTCTTCAGACAAACTGAATGATGAGACTGAAGAAGCTGAATTTGTTGATGGTCTGTACTGCCCTGCTTGTGACAAATTGTTAAAAACTGAGAAATCGTAAGTGCTTGTGGTTTGGGGTTTGGGGGTGGGGTTGTGGGGCTTAAACTCTTTTAAAAATGTGTTTTCAAGATTTTTAACTTCACAGAATGGTCAGTGTTGTCTTTCCAGTAGAGACATTGTCAGGGCAGAATTTTCCATACTTAGTAGTGATGGATAATGGGCCTGTTATCCTGTTATTAATTTATATGTAAACAAAACAATGCTTGCTCAGAGCTACCTTTAGTAACGATCTGCTGGTCTTCACAGCATGAAGAACCATGAAAAATCAAAGAAGCATCGAGAGATGGTAGCACTGTTACGACAGCAACTAGAAGAAGAAGAAGGGAAATTTCCTGTGTCTTTGGATGATGCAAAGGGAACACATACCAAAGAGGAGGAAGAAACAGAAAACATGCCAAAGCAGAAGTACTTTAAATTGTTTTTATCATGACTAATGATTGGAGGCCCTCAGAAGGAGCTTGTGATAATTATACTTGTGTTAGAACTCAGACAGTTGTGCAATTTAAAATATTTCTTAGTATCAGAGTTCCAGTAAAATGCATGCATTAGTATGTTGTAGTATGCAAACATTGTAGGATAATACTCCTTTTATTTTCTCTACTTCCTAAACTTAATGTGTTAAGGAAAAGTAGTGATTGTTATTTTTCTAACAGGGGTAAGTGCAGGGACAGTTTATTATTTTCATATTATTTATTATTTATTTCATATTATTTATTATTTTCATACTTTTTTGGGTACTTTTTGTCAGTTGGCTGCTGGCATACATAGAAAATAGGTGTGCTTAAAGTCAGAAATGATGAAGTAAGCCGCACAACTTCATTTTTTGAATGGCCAAAGTGAAATACCAACTGTCTCACTAGTAGCTTCAAGTTCAGTCCGAGCAGAATAAATATTTTACTAAATTCAATGAGCAGTTTAAGAGAAGTGTTGTTTTCATTTCAGGCATGAGTCATGTTCTCCTTGTGTCTACTGTCACCTGAATATGTTAAGAGGATAAGCAAAAATATAATTTAATACCATTTTTAGAATTTGTTGGTGGTTGTTGTGTGGGTTTTTTGGGGGTTTTTTTGTGGTTTGGTTTGTGGGGTTTTTTGGGTTTGGGTTTTTGTTTGTTTGTGGTTATTTGTTTTTGTTTTTCTTGAAAAGAGGTATTTTAAATTCTTATCTTTACAGACCCTCGAAGAAGCAGAGGAAGAAACAGAAAACAGTGATGGTATGTAGTCATAAGATGATATTTAGGGAACTTTACAATCCAGTTTTGTTGGGTTGTAAGCAACTTTTTTTGTCCTAAAACATAGAAAATTTGAAATTCTACAGAAGTTGAAGACTATTTTCAGATATTTTTAGTTCTTCTTTGACTGCCAAATAATGTTATTACAGTTATTATGCTAATATTTTATGGTGATGCTATCATAGGTGTAATTTTTTTTCTGTTTATGCAGATCCTAATAAGTGTGGTGTTGGGTCTAAAAAGTTTAGTCTGAAGTGTAAGGAAAACAGATGGAAACAGATCTGGAGAATGCAAGGAATTAATCAGAAATACCAGCAGTGTCCTTAGTGAATTAGCAGCTCAGTTGTTTGGTGGTCATTTTCTGCTTTGGTTGCTAGAGTTGGTATGATGTATTTTTGTTAATCTCTAATTTAAGAGAGGAAGAAAAAAAAAAAAAGTAATGCATTATTTGCATCCTACTGACACTGTAGTTGTTGTAATGAACACATCCATGCCACTTTCGCTTGAATTGTAAACACAAGTAACACCAATCTGTTGTGCATGATACAATAGATGAATGGTGACAGCAGCAGGTTGAAATTTAAGAACTGCAAGCTGTTTCAGGCTTGAATGGCAGGAGTGTCATAGTGGGCAAACTCTTTTGTCTGCTCTCCTCATGCTTGATCCTTTTCAAGTTTTACCTCTTCTCTACTCACTACCTCAATCCTAGCCTTGTCCCAGTGACCTATCTGTAGCAGGCCCTGCCTCTTCCAACCTTTCCCAAGGTGGTCTTCTGTCTTCCCAGCCTAACACCTCTAGTCAGCTATTATGTGTTCACCTTCTCTACTCTCCCACACCATCATTATCCCTTGTCTTCAAGAAACTTCCCTGAGACTTTCAAGCAACTGATTTTTTTTTGCTTTGACTGGTATTACATAGTCCAAGTCAGCATTGGTTTGACCTTGTTTCCATGAAGCCATCAGGCTCCTATTCAGCTCTTGTCTCCTCAGCTTGAAATCAGGTCTTGTTCCCACTGTATAGGTTGCATATAGGCACTCTGACTCTCTTCCATCAGTGTAGTCATGAGGTCCTCTGCAGCCCAGACAGTAGGTGCCACTCTTGCTTAGCATGAGCTGGAATCTTGTGCAGATTCTTCTGGAAATGTAACTTCCATCCTCTGTGGAGTGCTGGGAATCATTATAATTGTTCTTGGGTTTTTTTGTTGTTTTTTTGTTTGTTTGTGTTTTTTGGGGGTTTTTTGGTTTTTTTGTTTTTCTCCCAAAGACAAATTAGCCAAGTTTTGTTAGATGACTGAGACTGTAAAAGATAGTAGAGGTAGTAAGAGTTGCATTAATCTAGTGTTGGGTCAGATTTGTTACCCTGTTTTTGGGAGCTGAGCTGGTTTGTTCGATATGCTCAGGGGCTGACCTTTTGCCAGACTACATGTATTGAATCTATTCCGCTTCTGGTAGATGGAAAAGGTTGTCAGTTTCTGATGTTGGGGAGGGAAAACCCAGTATGTTTTACCTAGCTTCAGTCAGCTCAGTTATTTGGCTTGTGTCCTAGCACAGGTGTCTGGCACAGAAAGCTTTGGTCTAAATTATTAACATACTGCAAAGTTAGAAGCAAAGCCATAATGTGAAATGGTAGCCAGAACAGAATAAGCCCTGTTTATAATTAAAAACTACCTTTGTTCTCCTCTTCCATAGTTTTAGAGACTATTGTATTGGTATTTTTCCCGCTCATCTTTCGAACCAGGAGAACTAAGGTTTTCCCTGTTATAATCTCACTGAAAACGCACTGTAAAATTAAGAGGGTCCATCCATGCCTTTCTGTTCTCACTGTGCACCCTTGTTTGAATTAAGTCAGTATACTAGTATAAACGTAATCACTAGTAACTTCAAGTAGTTGTGTTTATTTTGTTTGGACAGACTCATGAAGACTCTGTTGATGAAAGTGCTGCTGAAGAAACAGTTGAACAAAAGGAGGTGTGCAGTATGGACAAGGACAGTGGCTCAGCAGAGGAGTTGGTAAATGATGGCCAAAGATGTGCTGAATCAGAGGATACAAACACTACAGAAGATGTTGGCAAAGTGAATGAAGCAAAAAGCAAAGCGACAAGGTGCGCCGACTGGGTGTATTGTGGTCATTGTGTTATTCTGTGTCATGTTTGATACTACCAAACAAATCTAGATCTACGTGGTATTGTGAACTGGGGGCTATTCCACTAAATCAGAGTTGAAGAAGTGTGGTAATAAATAAGGAGTGTTAGGGTGTACTTTGGGAACAGCATTTAACTGCCAATCCCTGCCACATCACTTAGCTGATTCATCATCTAGCTGAACCTTGAGTTGAACATTTGATGGTATAAATTAAATTGCTTTATTTTTTTTCTGGAAGCATTTGCATTGTGTTGTTTAAAGGAAGAACAGGGAAGGCAGCAGAGACACTGATGATTGAAAACCATCAGATGCTCTTAAATGTTCAGTGTTCTTCTGTCCTGATCTTGGTTTCTCTTTGTCAGCAGTACTAAGCCTAAAGGGAAAAAAGCCAAGGATGCAAAGAAGTCTGCTAAGGCATCTTCAGAGCACCCAGCAATGGTATGTCAAATTACTTAATGCTATTTAAAAGCTGGTGGTCATATTATTACAAACTGGTATGGTTGGTTGATTGTTCAAGGACACAAATTCTCTTAATTCTTTCATTTTTTTTTTTCCTTTTTAAAATGCTACATATATTCTGATCCCTGTGATTTTTATTCTAGTGAGGAGACTGGAACATCTACTCTTGTCCTTGCAGAAAAAAGCAGGACTAAATTTCAGCTCTAATAGTTGCTAAAGCTCTGTATCCAAATAAATTAGACAACTGAAGACAGAGCCATTGTCATCAGACATGTGACAGGCAGTACAATTTGCATCTTTTGCAATGCTTCCCAGAAAGAGCAAAGTCTTGTAGTAGCTACAGATAAGCCATTCAACTCACTGAATTTCAAATCCCAAACTATTATGTATCTAATCAGGTGAGATCAAAAGTATTCTTTATCTTCAGTTAGATTTGCAAGGCTTCTATTCTTGTTCTTTGTTCTACTTAGTACTCTTTGAAATTTCAGGAAGTTGTATTTGTGATTTGTTTTTTTAAATATATATATTTGTCAATTAGTAATGGAATATCTGTGATCAAAACAAACAGCTATTTTGCATTTCATTTGCTAAGAGAAACTGCATGCAACAAATTGGTGTATGACATTTATTACATATTCCATTCGAATGTGAAGCATTTTTATTTTTTTCCTCATTGTAGAATGAAGTTCCCATCCACTGTGTAACCTGTAGCTGTGCATTTACATCCCGAAATAAACTGTTTGAACACTTAAAAGCCACAGGACATGCAAAAGCAACACAAGCACCAGCTGTAAGTGGAGCTGTAAACACCAGAAGCAAAAAAGAGAAACGTAAAAACAGATAGAACTTTTTTACAGTGACAATTTTTGGAATTGTACATGGAAACTCCCAAAACTGAAATGTGTGAATAGCCTGTGTTCAAGTGAAGCAGAGAAGGCAAGTCCTCACTTCGGAGAAAAAAAAACAAAACCAAACCAACAGGTGATGAAACAAAAGGAATGTTATCTTGTGAAGGAACTTGTGCTTTCTTTTGGTTTTATCATCCTTTTTATAATGTCCTGCCTAGAGCAGTTCTCAGAGACTGACTCTGTATGTAAGGCACATCTCACAGCCTGAACCCAGCAGTATTGCTGTTTCCTGGTTTTTGTTTTGGAGTTTTTTTGGCTCCACATGCCCCCCTCCCCCCCTTTTCCCCTGTATTTAAATTAAACCAAATAATTTATCATTTGTGCGTTTTACAAATGCCTGTATCAGGTATAAAAGGCAAGATTTTGGTGGGGGCGGCAGCAGCAGTGGTGATGCCTGTGGAAGGCAATGGGGCACCTCATTGCACACTAACTCACAGCCATTCAGAAGTGCACGGTGCTTCTGTGACAAAATCCCTAAGATCTGGCAGTAGGCACTGTGGTACCAAGGAAGAGGGCCAGGGGAGCAGGAGACATGCCACTGCAGCACTGGCACCATCCCCAAGGGGACTACAGCTGTCACAAAGTCCCAACAGTATACTTGCCCAAAACAACATTACTATTTTCCTGTTATTCTTTCTAAAAAATTACCAGTTTTGATAGGACTTTCATAGATGAAAGATGAATATATGTCTGCCTCTTCCTGTGCTGCCCAATTAATCCAATTAGGGTGCCCCTGCATTCTAGAACAGATACAAAACACATTAGAGCATATTCTAATAAACTAATAAATTTATTAAGCATTGGATCTGTCATTGCTCTTAGGATAAAGTATTTAATCTTCAGACTGTGATTTTCATGTCCAGTGTAGATCAGTGCTGAGTCTGGGTGGCAAGTATCAGGGGTTCAGTGTGCATCTTGGGTAAGGAAATAAATCACACCTATTTTGTAGCTGCTCTTTCCACATGTCTCTGTAAAGCAGTATGAAATACTTCTACCGCAAAGTTGGCGTCCTTTTTAGTAATGCACATAGGAGGTTTAATTCTAAATGTCTAGGGGGGAGAAAAGAAAGCCTTAAAATTGTATGGAAAGAATACAGTTTCAATCAGCCCATCTCAGTCAACACTCACCTTCTGCCTCAGAAAAATTAAATGTGTGTACAAATAGTACAGGAGAATAGCAGAACAGGACTGAGGCTTCTGGTAGAAGCATTCTGAAGTGGGGCAATCTGGGACTCGACTGCACCTACTCCACTCTTGTGACAAAGCAATGAACTCCAAAAGAGACCCAGCTAGAAAAGGTCCTGTGTGCAGCTGTTATTCCAAATAGAGCTTGTATAAAACCTTGGAGGATTTGTATTAAGAACAGAGATATAGGTGTATTCTTTCTGACAGCTTTGCCACGGGGAAAAGTAGTATCTATTGAGAGTGGCAGCTTTTTGCAGTGTGTCAGCTGATTTGCTGCTATATTACAGGCTTTTTTTTTAAGGTTTCTAAGAGGATGTATTATGAAAGAATCACTAAATACCAACTTATAGTTAGGGTACTATAGCTTGAATGCATGTTGACTGCGAAGGGATATATGTACAGTTTAACTTGTCAAGAACATAGATTCTTAAATCCAGATGTTTGGTCTATATTATAATGTCTCCAAGAGCATATAACTTCCATAAAAATCTGAAACTTTCAGTTTAATTTTTTTCTGTCATCCTATCACATGACTTTATGCAGCCAGAGAGGAATAATGATCTTTCCCACCCATGGCCCTAAGCGAGGCTAGCAATCACAGAAAACCAGCACTGCTGAGAGACAGAATCAGCTTTTACTACACTGAGTTGCACCCTGTGTTATGCTCTGTGACTTGGAGAAGAACCAATAAGGTGACATCACACAATATTTTTGGTTGGAAAAGACCTTCAAGATTGTAGAATGGTAGGGGTTGGAAGGGACCTCTGGAGATCATTGCGTCCAACCCCCCTGCCAGAGCAGGATCACCCAGGGCAGGCCACACAGGAACAGATCCAGGCAGGTCTTGAAAGTCTCCAGAGAAGGAGACTCCACAGCCTCTCTGGGCAGCCTGTTCGAGGCCTCTGTCACTCTCACAGTAAAGAATTTTTTCCTCATGTTGAGGTGGAACTTCCTATGTTCCAGGTTGTGACCATTGCCCCATATCCTATCACAGGGCACCACTGAAAAGAGACTGGCCCCTTCTCCTTGACACCCACCCTTCAGATATTAGTAAACATTAGTAAGATCCCCTCTCTGTCTTCTCTTTTCCAGACTAAACAGCCCCAGGGCTCTCAGCCTTTCCTCATAAGAAAGATGTTCCAGTCTCTTCATCATCATCTTCATAGCTCACTTTTGGACTCTCTCTAGTATTTCCCTGTCACTCGTGGGGGGTGGTAGAGGGGTTGGGGATAAAAATCTGCCTGTGACTTCTGTCATCATATGTGAATAATCCTAGCATGTTTGGTGAGATGCAGGGTATATGTATTAGCAAGAGCACTGTAGCAAATAGCACCTGGTGCTCTAATAAATTATACGTGGGTAAGAAATATGCAGATGAGAATGGGAGTGTTATTTATGTGTAGACTGGTCCATTAATACTGAGATGGGGTGGTTGTGCGAGGCAGCAGATAGCTCAATCACCGTTCAAACAGGCAAGAATTGAATCCAGCACTGGCTTGGGATGGCTGACATTTGAGTTTCTGCAGGCTGCCTGGAGGATGGTGTGCTGGCTGCAGTCCTGATCAGGTGAAAGGCGAGGCCATCCATGCCTTCTGAACAGAAAAATCTGTGTAAGGGCTGCACATGTTGTTACTCATCCCTGTAGAGGAGCCTAGCTCCTTCTGCAGATGAAGCCTAAAGGTAAGTGCGTGTTTGCTCCTTCTCTCCTTTTACTTAAGGCCTGCCATGTGTGGGCAGTTGATGTGCCACATACAGAGAGTCTGATGCATAAAAGACTTGTGTTATTCTCAGTGCATGTGATGTGGAGGATAAACAATGTGGGAAGATGTGGTGGTGTGGAATCTCACATGCACTTCTCTGGCTGATGATGTGGATTTTATTTTCATGCAAAAACAGTTGCTTGCTTTTCCAGTTTCTGAAGTCTAGCTGGGAAGGTATCTTAGGTATATGTTTCCTATGACTCTTGTATTATCCTTCATTGCACCCATGGAAGTAAAAGCAGCTAAGCTTAGCTTGCTGCATTAGTATTTGATTTTGGAGGCTGAAAAATTCTAGATCTAGAGGTCAATCCACAGCATAAACATTGATAAGTGACCTCATGAAGATCAGGTATATAATGAAACTGTTCTGCTTTCTTTTGTAGTCATGACGTACTTTTGGAGAGTGAACTGAGCCCATGAAGACTCAAATAAAAATAAATAAATAAAAAAATTAGAATAGGGTTTTGTCTCTATGTATTCACTGTGTTTTGTTTGGCTTTATCATAGGCTTCAGAATAGAAGGCTATAACTCAGTAACAGTAGATACGTCCTTTACAGGAATGACAAATTAAGCTATAAATAGACTATTTTTTTACTCTCGATAGTTTTGAGACTTTAATACATATGTTGTTATGAATTTTGAAATTGTATTACTTCCTTCATTCTACTAGGTATAAAAAATAGTGAAGTGCTCCTACAATTAACCATCTAAGATATTTTCTGATGCTTGTGGAGAATATTAGGATAATCAAGCTTTGTCAAGTAATCTTTAGTCTTGCTAGTAGAGGGGGGGAAAAAAAAGGAAATGGTTTTCATTGGGACCTATGATATCATATAAATGTTTGTAATAAAAAAAAAAAGGTGCTATGGTGGCTGGTACCTTATGAATATCTCTTAACAGCAGTAGTAATGCTGATAAATTAATGTAATTATGGACTGCGTGTGTTGACCTGTTTGCAGACTTCATAATTGGCCTTTGTGTCTCTGTTCCCCTTTGTGGAATAATAGGGAGGAAAAAAGGGCAGCAGCTTTAAACTTAATGGAAAACAGCTTGCTGTGCAAAAGTGGAAAGATAAGCAGCATTTGGAGAGGTTTAGCAGTAGACGGGAGGAAAGATGGAGTGATGGGTCTTGAGTGCCAGTTCTACTAAGTGCAGTAATGTTGTAGTTGAGTGGTTCCATCATGATGGATGTCCATTTACCCATCTATAAACAAGAAGAGCCATCAAGTACCTGTGTTATCTGACTAAATTTGCTAGTTGGCAGAAACTGGAGTGTATTACTAAAAATCTAGGTAGATCTGGTCGTCAGATACTCCTACCACAAAATAAGTGGTGCTGAATTGAAAAACAGGCTGCTGAGGAAGTGGTACGTGTATGGCATTGAATGGTGATAGCTAACAGGGTGTTCCTGACTCTCTCTCTTAACCAGAGATTTGAGATATATGCCTGGTCATTAGGCACATTCTGATCTTCACAAACCATTGTGTCTGACACAGTATTGAGGAATACAAGATAGTTAACACAATAGGTGAATAAACAAACATTGTTTGCAGAGTTGGCATTGTCCTTGTATCTTACAGCCTGTTGACCACTGGAATATACTTACCAGATAAAAGGTGAAATCAGATTGTTCAGATAATTTCATTTTACATCTCATGAGTTCTCTTTTTCCCAACTGACCATGAAGCAGCTGTGCAGCAGAAATCCTGAAAACTTGAAAGATCTTATGTGAATTGCTATTTGACCTTGATACATTGCTAAAATCTGTTGATTCAGTACCTCAGTCTTAAAACTTTCTTAGAAAGCAGCCTTTTCCATGCATCTCATGCTGATGATCAGTTTCTTTTTTATTAATATTTTCTTTTAAGTGTAAGGAAAACCTGATGATTCTTGCTGGTCTGCGGATAACTGTTTGAGAAGTGTGGTTTGTTGGAGATTTTTTTTTAATTTTTTTTTTGTTTGTTTGTTTGCTTTGTTTTGTTTGAGGGATTTTTTGTGTGTGTGTTTAGTTGTGGTGGTGGTGTTTTGGTTTTGTTTGGGATTGTTTTTTTAAAATCTGTGTTTTGACACCCCATGGATTTTTTTGAAGGAATGAGCTGTCGTGTAGTAAACAGTAGTCTGTTAGGTGTATTTTAGTTTGTTACATTTACTATGTAATTCAAGAAGAGAACAGTCATCTGAATTCATTGTAGCTCAAATTTTTAGAACTGTAAGAAAAGACAGAACAATGTGAGGTGGTCACTGCAAACAAGATTGATTTAGCTTTTTTATTTTAAAAAGTCCCTTGTGTTCTTTTTTCCTGTGTTAGGATAAACATTGTTTCATTTATACAAATATACACAATTAGCTTTTTTCTTTACTTTCTTCTATATTACTGAGAATGATTGGTTGCATGTGGTGTAGTTACTGCTACATCCTTCGCTATCTGAAAGATAAATCTCCAGTTGCTGTATTGGTGATGTGTGCAGTGATAAACAACTGGCAGTAGCTGGACTTTAATGCTGGTGCTCTGGCCGTATACTGCTAATGATTTGGATGTAGTTTTTCTTGTTTTGTTCTAATGCCCTGCATATTGTGAGTTTTGTTCATCACTTTTCCTTATCTCAAATGGAATGAAATTTGGTTATGTGAAAACATCAGTAGTTGCTTAAAAGAAAATGGAAGCCTTGATGTATCTAGATGTGGTATTAATGGGAAATCTCACTGTTCCTCAGATGCAAAGACTGATTTCTTTTATCTTCTTAAAAGACTTAAGAGTAGTATCTGAAGGAAAAATACATGTGGCCTTTACTAGGAAGCAAAATGAGCAGCATGTGTGAGCTGTGCATCTCCCAACACAGGCAGAACACGACAATGTGCCTCCAAGCTCACTAGATGTGGGTAATTATGTACCTTGGTCTGAGAGGACTGTGTCATGCCCTCTTGGCCTCTGCTGTAGACTTCTGGGCTCAGCCTCTTCTTTTTCTTACTCAGACAGAAATGAGATCTTACAGTTGAGTTACAAGGACACTGCTTATCTATGCTTTATTAACTATGCAGGTTCCCTGTGCTGACCTTATGGATAATCTGCATTTAAAACCTGACTGAAATTTTCAAACCAAACACAAAACAAACCCAAACCAACCAACAACCAAACAAACCCCACAAAAAACAATACCCCCCCAAGAAAACAAACAAACAAACAAAACCCAAACAAAAACCAACCCAAACACAACAAACAAAAAAACCCCAAGAGAACAAACCCCTGGAAAACTTATTAACAAGAAACACAGTTATCTCAGCAAAATGTCAAACTCTTAAATGCATTTCTTTCTATTGTAATTTCCATCTTGAGTGCTCTTGGAGCACAGCTTACAGCCTGATGCACATTTGTTTAAGCAAAGACCACACTTTTTTTCTACAACTTTTCCCCCCAGCCTCCCCCCTACATATTTGCAGCCTCAGATGACCATTTAAGTCAGGTCATCTTTCCCCTTCTCTGATGGTGAAAGACCCTTTCATTTCACAGCTTGTCGTCTCCTTCTGCCAAGGAAGTTTCTGGGCATCCTCACTGGCTGATAGAAGCGCCCTGCTGAGTGACTTGCTATTCAGTTGCATTATTCTGGGGTTCAGCATGAAAAAATGATTTACTTGGATAATAATCACTTCTTTATCTACAGAAGCTACCCAATGAATGGGTAATTATCAAGGTTTTCTGACAATCTACCATTCTTACCATTCCTTGTTCATTTACTCTAGCTGCTTCCTGCCTTCCCCATGGTGCTTTCTATTTCTGGGTCAGATGCGATTCTTGGTCTGACACAAATAGTCTCTAGTGACAAAAAGACTTAATGCACTTTGCTTGGACAGTTACCACAACTAGACACAGTAGCTCAAAATGCAAGAGGAGGACAATGCATCAACAAGTCTGGTTATAAAATGTTCACAAGTTGCTTGCATTGTCACTTCCGTTTCCACCTTTCAAGAAATGCATGTGTAAGCTCTGTTAGCTGCAAATGTTTCATCTTATGTCAATATAACATTATTGGCTGTCAGTCACCTCAAACAGGGAACATGGATAGCCAAGTGAAGCTGGAAAAGACTATTTTTATTGTAGCAATTAGTGACATTTAGATAATATCACTATGAATCACTTTCAAAGCCATTGCCACGCTCTGCTTTTTTGACAGCTTAATTAGAGGTCAAGACCTTTCTTGTAAAGTTAATGAACGTACTATCTTTTGGTGTGGCCTTCAGGGTGCTGCCTCAGTGGAGTGCAGAGCAACAAAAGTCAGAGCTTGCAATGCCATTGGTACTATATATGCACCATGGGCAGACTTTGAAAGGTACAGGAAAGAGCTCGGAGACGTAGCAATTGAAAGGGGCCTGGGAGATGGGTGCCCCTGGAATATACTAAGCTCTGAATGTCCTGGTAGCTGCTGCCACAGACTTGGATAAACAGTTGTTGGTAAACTGAAGAGCACCCTGCCTCTCTGCAAGGCAGATTTCCACTTGCGCCACAAAAGTTTGTGTGTTTGCTCATGTGGCAAATACAATCTGTAAATTGGGGATGGAGGACAGGGAAAAGTGTAGGTTACTTACGTGCATACCACTGACTTACATGTTACAGTGTTTTCAGGTAAGCCATTCACTTGAGAAAACCCATCATCTGTTGTTTTAATTTTGAAGGATGTTTTGTCTAGTGAATCCATTCCTTACAATGGGATTGTTCTCTTTTCAAGACTCTCTTGGGAATTCCAGCACATGCAGACTTTTGTAGATGACCTTGTGATGCAGAGGTCTTCAGTGTCTTTGCCATGTGATTATTTGTGACGCCAGTCTTTAAGTATTATTTTCCTTTTCAGACAGTGAGTTGCTGAGTTTGAAATTATCAGGAATTTCAATTTGCTACTCAGCTTCCCTGCAGTTCTGATTTCAGTGGAGATAACATAACTCTGTCTCCAGTAGGTTTGCAACAATGCAAGGTCACTTAAATCATCTCCTGCAGGCTGCATGCCAAAGATAAAGAAACAAAGCTGTTGTCCAGTTAATGTTTACACAGGTCTTTGCACATGGAAAACACTCTGTACAAGTGCTAAGTACAACTGTCACCTCTTGTTATATGTTGCTTTTTCTTTTGAGACATTTACTGGTAATCTCAAAGGCAGGTGATGCTTAATGTCCCGATGTGGTGGTGATGAAAAAAAGAATGGGTACCTTTTTTAAAACTTATTTTTTAATTTTTAAGCTACTCTTCTAGAAATGAAAATGTTCATTTTGTGTCAGAGAAAACAATGTGTAAAATAGGTAGTGCAAATGTTAACTATAAAAATAAGCTTTGGTATGAACATTTCTTTTTGGACTCAAAACACTCTTTCAACTTGTCAACACCCTGTATGCGATCCCAGTGATGAGGATTTTTACTTGGCAGCTGCAGCACCAAGAGTATGGTAATGACTTCTTAATATCTTGCAACCATAGAATTACCTCCAGGTTTGCAGAGGAAATAACTTGCGCGTAGAGGAAGTTTAAAGGAGACACATGGTTGACAACTGTCACTGTCAGTAACCACTGCTGAAGTATGTGTCTACGGCTGATCGAGCGGTAGATTTGAGAGTTCAACCCATCTTGGGAGATCATGGCAGGTGTTATGATCACTCTGCTTTTGGATGGAGTATCATATCCTCTTTAATTGCTAATCATAAGCTGGTGGTGAAAATCAAGTCAGTCGGTTCTCTCCTGCCCTCTGCCTCACTCCATTAACCTTGACCAGACTGTGCCTTGTGCAGGAGCAACTTTCCATCCTATCCATGATTAGTTCTTTCCTGCCAACTTCTTTTTCGGGTTCCTAAATGTTTAAATACAGAAACCACACTAGTGTTAGTAGAGAGATGCTTCTGAGTGAGACCATACAGCACAATTTCCTATCTGAAAAATGAAAATTAAGACTAAAAAAATATGCTGGAGAGGGTTGTTAAATTTCAGTCAGAAATTTCAATCTAGCTCTGCTAAGCCACTTGATGCTTGAATTTTGGTTTACCATCCTTTGAACTGTCACTGTGTTGTATTAGTGTTTCTTCACTTCAGCTTGGCAGGTGATTGCTGCAGTTGGGCTTATTAAGGGTGATGGATTATCTGATCCCCTGCATAATTATACTACTATTAATAGCAAAAGTTTGACTATTTTTAGGCAGAACTGAAAATCAATTTTTTTTATTCAAAAAACTTGCACTTCTTGAGCTTTGATCAGTTTTACTGTTTCTTCACACATAATGCCCATTATCCCTACCTAAACTGAACAGTATACAAACGTGACTTTTTTTAAAAAAAGAACAAGCCACCCACCCCCAATCTGAAGAAGTACTGAGTGGAGCACTGGTTCTGTTATATGAAGCTGAAATGTGTTTCGTCAGCTGAGTTTTGCATGTCCTTGCAAACCATTGTTATTGCAGAATGTTAATTGTTTGAAGGAAGGCTGCTGATAACTGTTTGGCATGTGGCCTACAGAATGGGGGTGGCTGGAGGTAAAGAAACCCCACATGTGCAGTCTTTTCCAGGATCACATTCTTCCAAATTCATTACACACATGTGTTTACCTTTACACTGAGCTGGTCAGGTTTTTTTAATTTGCATGCTGTGTGTATAGCACTGTGTGTGTCACTGTAGTACTCACTTGGCTGATCTACGTATTTGGAACACTTGTAATATAAAACAAGTGAAAACCCAAGCCCCTTAGCTGTGTTGCAGATGAAAAGTACCTGCTTATCTGCTAGAGTCTGATGTTTGTGTTGCCCTGGCACTATTCTAGAGATTTTCTTTAAGACCTTACTTCTACTGTGTTAACCTTTAGTCTGATGTGCCCTACAGAAGTTACCTCCCAAGCCTTTGGTAGCTGCTTGTTAAGTGTGACTTGTGGGGTCAAAACCAGGCTAATGTTACAGGAGATTCAGAAGTTGAATGTAATGCGACAGTCACTGCCTCTGTTTGGAGATCTGCATGTTCTGATCCACTCTCTAGGTGGCTGTGCAATTTTGGATTACAGGAGGCACTGTGAGAGTCCTACAGATTTAAATGTCTCCTGCTTGCTTGTGATGTCCTGGGTACAGTCTTTCTGGGTCTCATATTTAATCTTTTTCCTTCTAGACTATTTCTTTCTTAAAGAAGATGGGTATTAGGGCTACATTTCCCTCTTGGAACGGATGTATTTGAGAGTCAATTGCATGCCTTTTTCTTTTATTTTTTTTTTTCAGCTGTACGTTTAACTTCTGAATGCATTGTACAGTGTTGCTGTTTTAAACACAACGTGGTACAAAAAAGCAGTTCAAACTTATTAGAGGAATGCTTGATCAATAGTTAATGTCTGAGTAGTTTTTTCTTCTGTGTGGACAGATCTACCCTTAATTTAATTTTGAAAATAAATCCATATATAGGTCCATATATATTTACATATAGACATAAATTTATATAACTTGCATTATAGTTAATATCTATAATTTTGAAAGAGCTTGAATATAAAATTAACATTTCATCTACATTACTGAAATTGTTATTGATGCCCTAGAGTGGAATCTTTATTGCTCTAATGGAAAGATACGTAACTTTTATATGGGCAATACAGCGCAATGGATTTTAAGCATCTGAACAGCTATTTTAGCTCATAAATGAGCATAATTCTGATGCCCAGTGATGAAGGAAAACTGCATATATCCTTCTGTATTCCTGGAGCAAACCAAAATTCCTGGTACATTACTGTTAATGTTGAAACATTAGTAAGGAAATCTGAAATAATGAAATAGGAAGAAATAATGTAAGTGGAATAGGTATGTGGGAGTCTCTAAATTTAATTGTTCATTACTTTAACAACTCTGAGTCACGGTGCTTAGAAGAGGCACTAATTAGATACAGAACTGAAAACGAAGGTCTAAACTAACTACCACAAACAGATCTTCCTATCCTGGCTCTCAGCCTCTACTGCTTTCTTCTATGCAGGTGAAAGAATTAACAACATTGTGTGAAAATTAAGGAAGTGTATATCGATAGTCTTTCCTTGACACTGAGATGAATCTAATAGAACTGTGAGATGGCATTACTAAACAATTTGGTGCAGCCCATCAGGGCCCATGGATCTGTGTGTGTTCAGCTTACCCAAGTGATTTCTAACCCAATCCTCATCAGCCAGTGGAGAGCCTTCCTCCTTCCAGGCTTTCACTCTTAACTCCAGGGTTGGGGATTCCTGAGGGCTGGTCTTATCAGTGAAGACTGAAGTAAAGAAGGTATTCAGTATCTCTGCCTCCTCTGCATCCTCTGCCACCAGGGTTTCTGCATCAATCGGCAGTGGGCCTACATTTTCCCTACTGTTCTTTTTACCGTTGATGCATTTGAAGAAGCCCTTCTTGTTCTCCTTTACTTCCTTGGCCAGAGTTAATTCCAAGAGGCCCTTGGCCTTTGTTGCATCTCTACAAACTCTGACAGAGTTTCTATAATTCTTCCAAGAGACCAGTCCTTTTTTCTACATCCTATGAACTTCATTTTTCCACTTGAGATTTTTTAGCAGCTCCTTGCTCATCCATGCTGGCCTCCTCTATTTGATTTTTTTACTCAAGGTAATGCACCTGTCTTGAGCTTGGAGGAAGTCTGAATATCAACCAGCTCTCTTGGGCCCCCTTACCTTCGAGAGTCTTTGCCCAAGGAATTCCTGCAAATAGGTCTTTGAAGAGCACAAAGTTACCCCTCCGGAAGTCCAGGGTTGCAATCTTACTTATTGTCTTTCTTCTATGTCTATATAACTTCTAGGTGCAGCTTCCATGCTAGAATGATACTGGGGAGTAATTTGGGACCCTGCTGTGTTAGTTTCTCTTGGGTCTGGGATGGTAATGACAGTGTAATTTTAGAAAGGATATAGCTATCATAGTAGCTTCTCAGAAGGGAAATTCACTCTTGATCTCAGTTCCTTCTTAAATTTGTGAGTTGGCATTTGTGTGCTTGCTTGCTTGTCCCAGAATACTAGATATTTATTTATATGTCAATAATTCTTCAATTTAATAGCTGAATATTGAAGGAATATTAACGGAACTGCTTCTTGAAGACATGGCTATTTTTGTATTAAAAAGCTGAATATTGTTCTGAACACTGTTCTGCCTAGGATTTTCAGCAGGCCGCAATATTAACATTTTCCTGTAGCTTATTGTGTTTCATGTTTCAGAAGTAAACTGTTTATTTCAGGTCATGAGAAAAATCTTAAATTAGGTGTTGTGTTTCTTTTTCAAAGTATGTGCTAGTATTGGGTTAGACATGTGGTTGTGTGTGGTGCGTGTCATGTTACCTGCCATCTCCTCTATTTTGCAAGATTTTAAACATAAGAAGCAAACAAAAACCCTAAACAAAACCAAACCAAAATAAGCAAACAAACAAAATATGCAGGAGGTAGTACCAGTGCTTTACAGTCATCTGGGTGATTTGTGGGTATGGGTGAATCATCACATATCCTATATTTAAATATCTTATAGAACTCAATAACAGAAAACACAGAAACAGGATAAACTCCAAAACAAAAGGCATAATGTGCAGTCAAACAAATAGTGTTAACCTAAAATAATTTTATTTGCAAGATACTTATTTTTTAACATCTGCTTTTAATAATAAGCTTCCTTTAAGGTATAAAATTCCCCAGATGAAGAATATGCAATGACTTTCAATTTAGGTGGAGCCTGCTGTTTGATTGGCCACTCATTGTCATGGAATCTAAATATTGCTAGGGAAACTTTTTTTTCTTCTCTGATGTAATTAATACTGTAGAGTCTGCAGAGGTTTACTCCAGTGCTATAAGAATAAAGACTATTAATGGCTTGATGTGCATTTACCCAGCAGTCATACCACTGCTATAACAGACTACAATTGCTCTCTGTCTTCTGCATGCCACTTCCTTTGACAGAGCTGCCATTCATACTCTTAGTTCCAGGTGGTGTTCTTTTAACTCCTGTCTGCTCTCCTACTCAGGCTACACTCTCTCTAATGTTTGGGATTTGTTTGTTTGTTTAATTTGTTTTTTAATCAACTAGTAAGCTGGAACACTTCCTTTCCTGTTCTGGTATTCAGGGTGTGCATGCCCTATGGAGTTAGCTTATATCAGTGTGCACCTCATGTTTTTTCCTCAAAAGTTCAGACAAAGAAACATCAAATTTTTTGTTCATCTGGGCATGAAAAGGTCTGTGTAGAGCATCAGAACAAAGTGGGTTTTTTAAGCTGAGTGTATCAACATGAATTTAGATGTTTTAAAAGTTGTGTAGAAATTTAGTGCGAATGAATAGGCAGTCATGATGGACATGAGCTGACTGATGTCGCTGAGAAAGCCATACTCTGTTGAAGGTGACTCTGCTGATTGTAGCAGGGTGCTAACACTAATCCAAATGCAGCTTTTAATCGCACCAGCTTGCTCTTCCTGAAGACTGAACCCAGTTGTTGGTCCAGTCTAGAAGGTATGCGTGCAACTTTGACTGCTTTTCCAGAGTTGTTTTTTCTGTGACAATACACCTCCTGGGACACAGAAGGTTAACTACCCTCTCAGTATCTGGCTAGATCCAGCTTAGAGGTCTGGTAGAGGAAATAGGCCACATCCTGAG
>JANIJG010014133.1:0-13133 GCA_024611175.1 Megaceryle torquata | reverse complement strand
TCAGCCTATCGTTCAAAATTTCTACTATTTTTCAATTTTATGCAACTCCTTGGTTTTATAAAACTTTTGTCTTTTTGTTTCGCATTCATCCTTAGTCAGTTTTTATATGAATAGATGTACTCTTAATAAATATATATTTAAAAAAAATAAAAGGAAACCTCCTTACACATTTAGATATACACATAACTGAAGGTAAAAATTAGGGAGAAGCCTAAGTCTCTACTGAGATGCTTTCTCAGTAACAACCTTCATAAGATGGCCTCAAGACTCTAATCAAATTAAGATTTTTTTCCTGCTGAGCAGCTGTCTGTGAAAAGGTTCTAAATTAATATAAAATGTCTTTCAGTAAGTGTTGTCTACATCTGAATAAGAAATTTTATTTTCTGTATGATATTTTAATAAGAAATATTTGTGTAGAAGTAATCCTTTATCAGTAGTGTTTGGAATTATTCAATAGAATTGCCAAAAGGAAAAAGAAATCATTTAGACAATGTAGTATTGCAAGGTGACATGGAATTATAAATCTGCAGCAGTGTCAGCTAGTTAGATATTATTAAATTTTGTTAAATTCATAGAAGCTTGCTTCAGTGCTGAGGAAGGAAGCCTGCAAAACTGAAAACATATAACCAGTTACAAAATTATTCTCTATTTTGATAACCCAAGGAAGAATAGCTCTATCCTGTAAGATTAAAATCCAAAATTGACTTTGTGATTAATTTCTAATAAATGTCATTCTAGTGAAGCATACACGTGCATTCTGTGTATATTCTTTTATCAATTAAAAGGAAGCTTGGTAGTATTTTCTTTCTGTAATCAGCGTCACTTATCTATGTTTCAATGGCAGTGTTATTGCAAGCTTGCTAATAGGGTTTTGAGGGACTAATAACAGATTTATATTGTCCTGATGCACCTATCCTGGCAACACAGAGAAAAATGTACCTTGGGGAGGTTAAATTCACTGGTCCTCTAGAATATATTTCAAAAGTATTAGTGTCAGTTCTTACAGTGAACTCCTCTATGTCTAAAGGGAACTGTACATGGGAATAAAGGGAAGAATCCCAGAGTATATATTTGGTTTTCAGTAAGTTTTTATCTCCACTGCCTGATGACAAGAAGTGGGCAGCAAACATACCTGAAGAAATCTAAGCTAGTAGGCCATCAGGTACACATAGTGTATAATTTGCTTGGAAAGGAGAGACAAATTCTGACATCTTGTGACAGAACATCTATATTCGTCCTAGAAATCGGGGCGGGGGGGTGTTGAGGACTGGGGGTGGGGTGTGTTTTGTTTTGGGGTTGTTTTTGGCTTTGTTTTGTTTGTTTTTTTTCCATTTAAAGAGTAACCATAGAGTACTTTAAGAAAAATTTTATTGACCTTATATAGGCTAAACCTTTTTCTTGCTTAAGTAACAAAACAGTGATGTGTTTCTTCAGTGCATCTTGGAAATTTGTCACAGGATTCAATAGCATTCACAGTGACTTAAAAAATGTGGTATGATCACTAAAACATCTGACAGCAGAATCGAGAGCTAATTTGGTGTGGTCAGTTCCAGCTGTAGTACCCTTGCTATGACTTGGGAGCTAACTTCAAAATTGAGTTAAAGCCACGTGTTAGACAAGCAAGCTTCCTTGATGGGACTGTAAAAAAATTTGAATTTTCAGAAAACACAGCAACTAATACTTGGAATAGTTTATAATGTAGCTGGCAGCTTATAGTTTCTTAACTGTGGCTGTCCCTGTGCCATGAAATGTACTGCACTTCCCTGTGGGAGTGCTGGATGTGGTATTGTCTGTGGACTCTTTCACATCAAGTCACTGTGTAATAAAAGAAAAATCTCAGCTCCTAACCTGGGAGGAGAAAGACCCACAATTGTCTACATGCAATTTAATTCTGAAGAGATAATTGGAAATGTAACCAGTGAATAGATTTCCAGCTGGAATAAAGCATTAGCCTTTAGGAGACTTGTGAGGAGTGACGATCCTAGAATAATTATCAAAATTACTGGGGGCATTATATAGGAGAGGTAATAGCTAGACAATATGTAAAATTTGTAAAAGGAATACAAAAAGCTCTCAAAATAATTTTTTGACAAGTAAAGGAAAAAAATCCAACCCTTTGCTCTTGATATTTTTTTTCTGAGTAAAATACATCCTAATTATTGTATCTTCTACTATTCAGAATCATTTTTGTGCTCCAAATGCTTTTTCATTCCACAGTACTCTTCCTAATCCACCATTCCTGTTTTGCAAACAAAAGCAGCACCAACACAAAGATCAAAGCACACTAGTCAAAGAATAAGCAGAAATTCCATGAGTGAGATTTTATTTGAAAGAAAAATGTGGCTGAGTTGTCTTAGTACCCACTAGTGGAAGTGGAGAAAAGTTTTAAAAATTGTTTTGCAGTTTTATAGTTTTCTAAAGTTGTTTCCCAGAGAGTCAAATTCTAAATTATTTCATTAGAATGCAGTGGAACTATTAATTCTAGCAATCATTGAATGCTGAATCAAATCGTTGCTAGCATTAATAGTATTGGTGCCTCTGAGTTCAGATGAAATTAATAACCATTGACAGGTGCATCAGTGTAAAATTCATCCCTCTGCAGAATGGCCTTTGTGAGTTCGTGTGTCACTTAAGAATTAGAACTGAAATAAGGTTTAATGCTACTGCACTGAGCATTTTGATGTGTGTTGCTGGGTAGCTGTGTGAAGTTAGGCAAATATTTTACTTCTCTCAAATTTGTAAAGGCCCTCTGCAACACTAGTACCTTTCAACAATGCCAGGCTTCTCAGATTTATTATGTATCTCACAATAGCTGGTGTTTTCCTTAAAGTCCCAGCTGCTAAATCAGTCTCAAAAAATTGTTGGGTCCTAATTGGTTCCTGGAAGAAACATCAAATGTACACCAAGTCTCAAAAATCCCCAATCAAAAGCAGCAAAACAAAGTGAAAAGGCTTTACATTCTTCACATGTGAGGGGGATCTCTACTTGGAGGTCAGTTATGTGAAATTTCCTGGGCTACTGGAAAGGTGTGTGATGTGTGCACTTTCTTTTTGTATGTTTCCCTTTCACTCTTTTTTTTCCCAGTAAAACCTTACAATATTTAGTCACCTTGCAATGATGTAGCACTCAGATGATTGCCATATTACTTTAAGCAATGCCTGGAATACTTGGAAAAACAGGGTAGAAGAAATGTGCAAACAAAAAGGCATCTAATTTTGATGCTAGTGTTCCTTGTTTTCACAATAAGAAGAATGGGATCCATGTGTTTGATCATTTGAGTAACAGCTCAGTAACTGATTGTGCTGTTACTCGTAGACCTAGTTGGTTCTGAAGAAAGAACATCCCGAAATATTTGTAGTTTTTAAAATTCAATGATTTCACGGTGTTTACTTTTTATGAACATTGTAGCAAATAAAATTTACAAAAGGAGTGCTTTCAGAAGAATACAATTTATGTTTATACTGGAGGAAAGGGTGTTTGGAGAACACATACTGGTTATAAGAACAATGTTCAAGCAAATACTGAACAAAATCTAATATATGGCTTAGGTAAATAGTTTCACAGACTAAATTTTGAATAATAAACAATCACAATGGGAGTGAGCTACAGAAGAGGAACTGTTTGCAGAAATTATTCAGCAAATATTTGTAATGAATAATAAATATGAGAAAATTGTGATCCACTCATAGGCATTTCATTAGTAAGTAAAAAAGGCAAAAATTGTAAACTAAATTATGAATGGTAAGTAAATTATTAATCATTTCCACTGTCGAGTGATCATGTGCTGACTTTGAAATGTCTGAGTAGGTATGTGATTTCTTCTCACTGGTTTTATTTTAACATGAGTTCAAAATACAGATGCTGCTCACAGGAGTAATAAACCCTAATAAATAATAAATCCTGTGTACCTTATTGCTCTACAAAAGGCAACCATATGTAAAGGCACTTATCTAATATAAGTGAATGGGGGTGTTTGCCTTCAAGCATAAAAAAAGTGCTGTTTGACTGTGCTGGACTATTTATGTATGTGAAGGTAATGACACCACTAAGTGTTTGCTGTATCTGTGTTAAACTGTAAGTTTAATACAGGGATAGGCTGGCTGGTCAAAGCTAATGAGGGGGGAGAGATTGGCCTGGGTTCTTGTTTTTGAAGTACCACATAACATAATATATTAATTTCTGGTAATAATAATGTGTATAGCTGCATGTTTCAGTGTTCTTCAACAACATGGGCTTACAGCTCCCATTTTCACAGAATCACAGAATGGTTGCATTGGGAAGGGACTTCTGGAGATCCAACCTTCTTTCTCAGGGCCACCTAGATCTGTTTGCTCAGTCCCATGTCCAGATGGCTTTTGGGTATCTCCAAAGATGGGAATTCTGCTTCAAATGCAGTTGGGCTTTCATACTAGAGGGGTAGATGCTGCTTCTGGATTACCATGCTGGTAATAGGTATCCTTTTGGGATCCCTAACCATCCTATGTGGTTATATCCTTCTTCCATACTACAGAGTAAATATAGTGATGTTTATTGGTTGAAGACCACTGTAGGGAAATCAGAACTTTTGTGTCATAAGGAAATGGCTGTAGGCCTTCTGGGCTTTCACTTAGTTATCTGTAAATGCAGTGAGTACACATCTGTGTTGTAATGATTTCTCATTGTTTATAAAGTCTTTGTGAGAAATCACTCTGAAAATTAGGAAGATACACATCAGTATTTATTACACAAAAATACATTTCTAAACAGAACAATAAAAGAATTCCATTACTTGAGTCTCAGGTAATGAATATAAGCTTAGTGAGGCAGAAATCTCATCTACCTGATGATAATTTTTCCAGTATCATACACAGCATCCTGATCCAGGGTACCAGATCCAAATTAGGGTTTAAAAACCACTGCACATATATAACAAAAAATGCTGATTTTGCCATGTCAATGTTTATCAGTTGAAATTATTTCCAAAATGTCTTACTGGAACAAATTATCCAGGGACTGAAGCTTAAAAAAAAAATTAATAAATAGTAAAATAACATTCCTTTGGAAACTTACAGAATATTTAGTTTGTGCAAGAGTCTATAAATTTGTCTGTGCTTATCAACAACTGACAGATTTTCAGGGATACTCTCACAGTTTTGTATCCCATGAAGTAAAAATGCAGCTTTGAGAGGGTATTCCTTCCCCCATATCACAGGAGCACATGCTGTTATTACAAATGACATATTATTTTCAGATCCTAGTTCATACATTATAGAGAGTAAAATGTGAATGTTATTAACCATATATATTTACACATAGAGTGATAAATAATAGTTTACCACATGTCCTTGAGAACTATTTTTTTCATCTTCCAGAAACATTTATTGCATTCCAGTCCACAAAAGGCTTCTTTGAAAGTTTTCCTTTCTTATGTTTTTAATTTTTATATTTTTCAATTTTGAAGATACAAATGCTTTCAGTTCCTAGATTAATGTATTCAATGTCTAATGCTTTGGGTTTCATGTCTCTATACTGTTTAAGAAGGAAATAGCAATATGACTAGAGATCTTACTGTATATTTTTTCCTGCTGTTCTGCCAGTGAGTGTTAGTTTAGTGCTGGTTCAATTTGCTGTTTAATTGGACGGATGTGTGTTGTTATTAGCAAACTAGAATTCTATTCCTGAAAAAGAGTTAATTCTTTTTCATCTGTTGCAACGGACTGTCATCAAAATTCCCCTTTTCTAAAAAGCCTGTCCATGAAAACATAGTACAGGTACCGATCATTACAAGACCAGGTTCTACAAACCAGGATATGCAATAGCATAGAGTGTATAAAAAGGCAACTGTAAACTCTGCTTTTAAATATATGTGGCCATAAAACAGGGGGCTTCAATTTAATGTACTTTTAATTAATTCCAGGAGCCACTGCAATGTTAGTGACCACAACACAGAATGACATACAAGATTTGCAGCTCTGGATAACAGAAAAGCTGTGGTCTGGAGTACCTGGTAAGTTTTCACTTCTTATCTGATAATTCCCAAATGCTCATCTTTTCATTGTTGAACAATAATGTACTGTACCTACACTTAACAGAGAGAAGGTGGTTGAACTTTGCACCTTTTTCACCTCAGTCAACAATCACACATCAAATATAAACTTAAATATACATCTGTTAGTGGTTTGTCAGAAAATCATGAAAATAACATCTTAAATTTCTGAGCCTGGTCTTGGCAATTAGGTAATTGTTTCAATTCCTGCTTTGAGAGAGTCCTTGCTTCTGAATAAATTGAACAGTTTATACACCTTTGTGAATAATCATAAGTATCATTTTAGGCCAGGAGCTTCAAAATCATAATGCCAAGTTACATTTAATTTAAAGTTACAGAAAATTATATGATCTCTTCATTCTAGATATTGATAATTACCTGTGCTTCTATTACTATGTCTCTGTACATAAGGCACAGCTAACTAATTAGCAGCTACTTGCCAAGTGAAATGGTGATGCCACTGATAGCAATTGCACCCAAGGAAACCATAAGAACATATGATGGTTTTAATTTTGGAAATGAGTTTGCAGAGGCCTAACTCATCTTACATCTAGCCTGATGGACAATGTGAGAAATCTGGAAATCTTTAATTTCTGAGATATTTGGACATTTTTCATTGCAATACTGTGAGAATTAAGTTATTCAGGCTTATGCTTGATAAACTCTGTGAAGAGATGGTAAATGAAATACCTGCATGTTTCAGACCATGCTAGTTTCTAGATTTCAGCTTTTACCAAGTTACCAGTTAAGTGGATAAATGTGCTGACAAAAAAAACCTCCTTTGGGGAGGCTCTCAGTTTCCACTGGAGATCTGCTTTTGATTTCTGCTATAATTTTACTGAAATCATCCAGTTCTCTATATGTTTTATTTCGACACATTGGCAAATTCTTATTTTAAAAAAAATATATATATTTGTGGTGTTCTTTCTCTTTGCTTTCTTTGATGTACTTTTATGGGACAGCATGGTTTGTGGCCTTCTGCAGTTCTGCATCCCACTGCCTCTACTTTATGCAGGAGTAAATATACGTGCTACTTGTTTTCATCAGTGCACACGTGAGGAGACCTTTTTTAAAACAGTCGTCACAAACAAGATATTAATATTTCCAGGTTTACAGTTTTTGCCTGAAAAGTGTAACATTGCCAGCCAGCCAAGGAGTCAAACGGATGAATAAGATATAGAGATACAACTGACATGTTTTCTAGGTTCTGTTAAAAGGAAAATTCTGTGACTTGACTTCATAGGATATGATATTAAATGTTAGAGATGTCCTTACATATCTGATAATTTAATAACATATCTAATGGAAGTCTTCATGGACATCTTTTGTTCTAACATAATCAATTTCCAGTTTAGCTCTTTGTGTTCACGAATGGCTGCTTTAGATTCCTGCTGTTCAGACTATGAGAACAGCCAGAGGAGGGACTGGCTCAATATCTAGCCTTTGATTCTGAACCCTGTACACAGGACAAGGCAGAAGGATGAGGATCTAGTAATCCTTTGCGAATAGTTTTGCAATGCAGACATGATCTTGGAAGGTTAGTGTTGTAAGATCTCATTCTTGAATCTCTCTGCTTTAATTTAAGCCATTTCCACTGGGAAACAGCAGTCAACTTTTCTCTTTTGATATTTACTTTATTTCCTCTGTGATTTAAACCTGTTAATGTGTCATTTTCTCTACCTCTTTAGAAACTTTAGTGATGGCTTTTTCCCTTCCACTAAAACTTGTTTCTAGGTTTAAGTTGGTATGTTTCTAGTGAGCTTCTTGGAAGATTCATTGCTTCTTTACTCAATAAAATCTCCTCAAGGTTTTAAGTGCAAGACTGCCTTGTCACAGTGCTTGCTTGCTGAAAGAATCATCAATGCTGGGATGATATTCACTGCCAACCCCCACATTTCGTTGTTAAAATGTAACCTGAGAATGTTAGATAAATGAGTGACAGTATATAGTTGCAGTAAATAATACATTAGCAGCAAAATAACTTTTTTTTTTTTTTATACGTTAGGCTTATCCTTTCAGCTTGCTGCAAGAGACATTGCAAGCATTTTGAATAGGATACTTTCTTAAACAGAGCTACATGCACTGCTTGTCATCTAAAATGGTTTTTGTTGTTGCCTTCAGGGCTGGTGTGCTGCAGTTGCTGAGAGTTACTCAAGATCTAGGAGTTGGCTCACAATACATTTTTTGTTGTCTTACTTTGCTTAAGTTGTCTAATTTGCATTCTTTTCAAACTGTTACCTCTCCATTTTTCTGTTTCAAAAAATTTCAGTAGATAAGGAAGTGCTGACAGAAGAATAGGTAACTGAACTGATGAGTTCTGGATGCTTTTGTCTTCTGGCCTTTACATTTAACAATGTACCTGAGTAACTTTTAAGACCTTATGTTGATTACACACTGGCTGGTATTGAGAAGGAACATAAGTTAAAAAGCACTTTCATGGCTAGTGGAACTTAATATTAAGTACTAGTTTTGTTTTGTTGCTGTTGCTCTGCTCTTCTACTGGCTGCATGTGCCAATTTCACATCTGATATTTGTATTTCCTTTAGGCATCAGAGTCTGTTTCCTCTTGCATTAAGAGTATGTTTCCTATGTAGGATTTGGGCAAATCTATGTTCTGACTTTCTCAGCTTTCTGGACTGGACATTTTCTATCTGAAATGGAATTACAAACTCTTCTTCTGCAGTCAGAGAGGGGCATGTAGAAAAACCATTCTGCACATGAACAGATGTGTGAGATCACTTGGGCTGTGAAGTCACTTTGCTGACCAAAATGTACTGTCACCAGTGCTTCAACTGGTAGGCTGCTGATTGAGCTCAACATGTTATCAGTTGAGGAGACAGGTTACTGATAAGCTTTATCAGTCACTAAATCTGGAAGCAGCTTGGGGCTAAGATGTTTCTAAATGATTGTTGATAAAATTTTAGTTAGGCAATGCAAGTACCTTTTTTATTACGAATGCAATCAAGGTGAAAATCCCTGTTCTACCCTAGCCCTTATAGGATTTAGTGGGATGAGGCCCTTTCCCCTCCTCTCACAGCAGAAGTGAAGGCTCCAAGGCTATGGAGATAGGCCTTTCTTTGCTTCTTGCTGAAAGATGAGCCATAATAAGCATCAGCTTTTTTTTTTTTTTCTTTTCATCTCAACACCTATCTATCCATCAAAACAGCTTTATGAAGATGGTAGTAAAAATAATTTGTGACAATTCACTGAAGACTTCTGCCCCTCCTATGGTTTTTGCCTCCTCCGCATCTAGGTCCTTGTCTCATTATTGATTAAATAATTAAAACTACTTGTACCAAAATACTTTGTTGTTGCAAACAGCTACGTGTCATAGTGATGGACTGGCAAACAAATGTTTTCAATCATGTAGTAATAATTTAAAAAAAACCCAGATGGGCATTAAATGAATAGCTAGCAAAGTTAAAGGATTGTGCAGTCAAAGGTCAGAATAATTGTGGTGCTGTGAGTACTTCTCAAAAGGTTAACTCATCCATTTTAACTTCAGTGGCATTTTGGTGGCCTTTTAGAGAAGCAAGCAGGTCTGTACTGGTGCAACATTACAATACATTTGACTTGGATTTTAGAATACTTTGGAAGAAAATGATGAAGGAACTTGTATATTCAGATTTCCACGTAATTTAACAGCAATGTCCTTATGTATTTCTGAAATTCATTGGACCATCTTGGAAATCTATTTGTAGAAAAGGGAAGAATTATTATTTTCCTGATTGCAACTTGTGTTTTATTTTCCAGTCAGGGTGAGGCCTTATGTTCTTTGGGAAACAGGTTTTAAAACTAAGAAAAAATCATTAACTGGTTACTCAGCTGGGCCCCATGATCCTTAAGAAAACTACTGAGATTTATTCTTTAAAACAAAGCCACGTGAAGTAGGTCATTTCAAGCTGGATCATTTTAAACAATTGTAGATGCTTCTAATTTGGCTTTTCAGAATGATCATATTAAACTATGTATTTATCTTAAGAGATCTTAAGTGTATATAATGTTTATATATATCTGTTCAGACATAATAATGTATAATAATGTGTATATATATCTGTTTATAAAGAACAAAAGAAGATTTAGGACAAAAAGAAAAGAAAAAAAAAAGCTTAAAAACCATATATGTTCTCCTTTCCAGTAGAACAATTGAATTAGGCTTCTACAGTAACACAAGTCCTGGTCTGGACTGTAGAAAGGAATAAAGAATCCTTATGGGTAAGATTTAAAGAATTATATCAGTTGTGTTGACACACATTTCCCCAATATTGACATTTGGTTAAAAGGAACAGATACTGCACCCTGCTACAGAGATCTTAATTAGGCTGGAAGGAGAACAAGACAGAAAGTGAGAGAGTTTTCTGAGGTCACAGAATTTCTTGTAATCTCACTGTTGTCTTGAATGATATTTAGACGACCCTTCTGAGCTGTCCTCATTATTTGTGTAATTTCAGTTGTGGTCTGCCTTAAATGTTGTTGATACTGCAGGGCTTGGAATGGATTATCAGTGATTACATGTTAAACCCTGTATGCATGGCATAATAACAGTGGAAAATAAATTTCAGTGCTTGCTGAGACGTTTTAATTAGAATTTTGTGTATCATTAAGAACATCTTTGTATTTGCTCCTTTTTTTTCCTGGTTGATATTATGTCACACATGTTCCTAGGACCCAAAATTTGAAACCTTTTCCTGCATAAATGCTGCACTTACATTTATTTATTTATTTTAGGGGACATCTTGAAAGGCTATTAATTCTTATTCTCTGGGTGAATGGTGTAGCTCCCCTGTATGGCAGGAAAAAGGCAGTGAGTACCAGCAGCCTGTATACATTTGCTGTGTTAGGCACTCTGATCTCATTTGTCCCCCTCCCCAGCCTGATGATGGATGAGGTTACAGACCACTGGGAAGCTGACAATGATACGAGCTATGTGTCTGATGGCCTCCCCCAGTGTTTAGCTAGGGATTCAGGGAGCTGAGTTTGCCTGGGGTACAAGCATGAGTGCATCCTGTGGAGGCACAGAAGCCAGCATGCAACCTCAGAAAACAGAAAAACTAATTTTTCCTGCTAAACAAACAGATAAATAAAAAGCCTGCATAGGCACTGGGGAAAAGGAGATGTGGGAGGGGCCTCTTGACTTAGGTCATCTTGGCCTTCCTAGCTGGGAAGGCTTTCTTCTAAGTAGCTGTAGAGATTGTGCTGAGGGTGTCCAAATCAGCAAATAGAGAGGCAGGTCTGTTTATCTTTGGCAGGATCGAACTGTAAGAAATCTGATTTTTGAATTGCATATGGTAATGGGTAACCCTCTCTTCATCTGTTAGCAAGAAAAATCTAGTTTGAACGTGAAGCATATTCACTGGCTTTTCTGTCTTGTACTTCATATTCAGTTAGTGTGTTCCTGAGTTTAACCTGGTGTTAAACCCAGATTATCCATTAAAATGCATGTCCAAATAGTGTAATCTAGTTTTTGCACTGCCTATAGCATAATCCAGTTTTTCCGTGAATTGCTGTTCTGGTGGCGTAACAAGAGATGACTTGTTGAAGGACACAGATTGACTGAGAAAATGAGTTTTGAAAGGGGGGGACTATCAAAGGTGACTAGGATTACAAGGACAGTTGCGTCAGTAAATGAAAGATATTGATTGCATGGGGTGTGGGAGGTTATATCTGTGTGTTGCACAGCACAAAGCATCCACACAACCTTGGTGGGATATTACACTCAGCTCAGCTTTAAAAACACACTGCCTTATTCCACATGAGATTGATACCTTAATTAGTTAGTGTTGCAAGGAAGACTGATGAAATCTGGCTCCCCAGCACTTCATCATTCATGCCTCACTCAGGTTCATTATCCATTTTTTTCCCTGCACATTTTTCCTCTCCATTCTATCATCATCACAAAAACGGCACATTGCAAAGCAAACGTCATTCTCCCTTTTTTGTGCTTCGCTGTCTGTTTTTGTTTCCAGGTCTGCTGTCCTGTCCTTTCTTCTGCCCTGTTATGACAGGGCAGTTTCCAAAGCATTTTTTCCAATTACTGAAACTTCCTTTTCTTATTGTTCTCACTTATGTCCCCTCTTGAATTCCTAAAGAAGCAGTTTTTTCTTAACTCCTGCCTCTCACATCATACCTGTCTTGAACATGTCCCTTAGTGTTCCTCTCCTGTCCTTCTCACTGCTTGTCAGTCCTCTTTCCTTCCTGCTTCCTAGATTCTTCTCTTTTCTTTTGGTTTTATAATGAACAGACTATTTCGGTTGGAAGGGACCAACAGTGATTATCTGGTCCTGCTGCCTGACCATTTCAGGGCTGATAAAAATTTAAAGTGTGCCATTAAGGGCACTGTCCTGTTAAATATTGTGCCTCTTAAATACTGACAGGCTTGAGCCATCAGCTACCTCTGTAGGAAGTCTGTTCTAGTGTTTGACCACCCTCTCAGTAAAGAAATCCTTCCTAATATCCAGTCTAAACCTCTCCTGGCTTTGAGCCATTCCCATGCATCCTATCGCTATTTGAACTGCTGCTATCCTTCTCACTTCCACTCCTTGGGAAGCTGTAGAGAGCAAGGAGGTCACTCCTCAGACTCCTTTTCTCCAAACTAGACAAATGATGTCTCCAGTAAAGCTTCACCTTATATCTTGTCAGAATTAAATTTCTTGTTTGATAACTACACATACTTAGCTTCTGAGACCCTTTATTCTTTCTTTTATATTTATCTTAAAAATACTCTTCTGTAAGTTGTTCTTCTGTTCCACTCCCAATATTGTTCTTTTTGCTGCCTTCTTTTTCATTACACTACAAGTTATTGTGTCTATTTTTTTTTCTTTGTTACTCAACACCAGAACATACAAACAGTATTTGCTATTGCAATTAAAACGCTTTGTAAGTAGTTGGTAACAACACAGAACTGCAACATTTCGGTGCTAAAGCTGTATCTGCAATGTATGTAGCTACTATTTGTTTAGAAAACTTTTAAAGAAAAATGTTGGATAATTTTTTTTCTTCACCATGTGTACAATTTTGGAACCCTAGATATTTAAATCCACTCTTTTCTAATTTAAAACCATTGCCCCTCGTCCTTTCACTCCAGGCCTTTGTAAACAGGCCCTCTCCA
>JANIJG010014131.1:0-13711 GCA_024611175.1 Megaceryle torquata | reverse complement strand
GGCGAGGGGACGCCGAATGCTTCCCGGGGGTCCGGGGCGGAGGTGCCGTCGAGGAGATCGTCCTGCCGAGGGAGCTACGCCTTCCCGTGGGGCAGCCCAGCGCCGACGCTCTGAGCCCGGGCTGTATGAGCCGTGCTGGAAGTGCAGCAGCTCTCCGGGTAGTCCAGCTTCTCACCAGCCACCCCTGGCCCTGTAGGTCCCGTTAGGCTGCCCCAGCGTCGCAGGAGCCTCATTTTCCTCTGGCCGCTGTATTAGAAGTGAACGGGCCAGCAAACAGACCCGAGAAGTCCTAAGCCCTTCACGACTTTCCTCTGGGCTGATGCAAATTTGTTCTTCTTGAGGAACTTCAGCATGCCTTGAATATAAAGGCTTCCCATGGGTTCTGACTAAGTTGCCCTCCATCCTCCCGAAGGGAGTGGTGGAAGAGGCACTACCAAAGCTACCCTGCATAGAAGAAAGGAGATAGCCTCTGAGAATGCTTTGAGTGAAGTGGGATTCATCCAGTGCCCTCCATCTCTGTTGCTTGTGCGTTGAGTGTCTGTACACAGTTGTTGTCCTGGTCCAGGTCCAGTCCTGTTGTCCAGCTCCATTACTTCAATAAGCCTTCAAATTGCTTAACAAATACCACACAAATGTTTAAACCCTGAGAATTTGTACTCTGGGCTCAAAATGTGATTTATCTTCATCTTTGCCTGCAAGATTTATCAGCTCCAATTAAGGGGATGGCTGTGCTCTTTAAAGTGTGGTTCTAGTCAGAAAAACCAACTGGAGTCTCCTTTCAGTGAGTAGGACACATGGCCAAACCAGAAGGGAAAAACTGAGAAACGTTTTTCTAAAAAAACCCTTATGTTTTTTGGTCAAAAAATTTTGAAGCATGGCTGAATTTAGAAACATTTGACCAACTCTTTAGCAAGCCAGGAGTGAGAAAAGGAATTGTGAAAATGGTCAGGTTTTTTTCTTCTGTTCTTCATCAAATTTTCATATTTTGATGCCATTTTTCATCAAAATGCACTGGCAAGAGCCGTGTGACACATCTGCCTAAGAAAGGCCATCTGCAAACCTCCACCCCATTGTAATGTGGATGGGAGATGTGCACTCACAAGAGAACAGGAGCACTTGCCCATGTGCTCTGGGCAAGCCTGCTAAATCATGGGATGTGAGGACATAATCCTGGGCATAGAGGAGCACACTGGTAAATATGGCAGTAATTTCTACTAATGAACCCTGCAGACTTGCAGTTCAAATCATCACTACCATGCTTCTTCCTTTCCTCTTGCCATGACACTCTGCTCCCAAGGGGAGAGGCTGGCTCTGTTATGCCTTGAGAGTCATTGGAGCAAGGCCAGGATATCCCAATGTCATGGACAGCTTCAGAGAACATGGAGTCCTTTCTCCTCTCTTAAAAGCTCTTCAGTTTGATCTTTGAGGTGCAGGGCATGCTCAGAAGGACAGGTCCAAAAAAAACTAACCAACTTCCAACAGGGCAAACTAGGCAGCAGAAATACAAGAGGATGGGCCACTGAATAGTTGTCACTAGGATCTAGAGAGACCAGCTTTGGATGTAGATGACATTAAACCAGAGCCATGCTGTTAAATGCACCTCATCTGGAGGTGGGAAGGCATGGAAGATGGGTGTGGAGACCCATGCCAGAAAGGAACAGGATTTGCTTTGTCAGGAAACTTTTTAAGACCAAACTTATGTTGAACCTATATTATTTGTTGGTCTGTGCAATTTCGCATCAAATTAAGTTGTAGGAAAAAAAAGTCACAATGGGATATTTTAGAGGTTTCCTTCAGACAGTATCAGAGCCTTTCACTCAAGTTTGAACCCCCAGACTCTGTACATTCAGATTATGGTGCTGGTGTGGTCACAGTGAGACAAGGCAAAAAAGGAACCAAAAGGTCCCTTCAGGATGGCTGCTGTATGTGATCCTTTCCCAGTAATTGTGAGGAGAATGTTTTATTCTGGGTTGGTATATTTGTTTCCCCCAAATAAAATGCTTCGTAATTAAGTCTTTTCTGTGCAGTATTTCAGGGTGCATAACAAAAAGGATTGTCCCACCTGGAAGCAGTGTGCTGTTAGATGTTTCTAGCTATAACTCTTAGGCTGGAGGTACAGAACAGAAATCTGACCTTTTACACACACCATCTTTGAAGCTGGGAGGGTCCTAATTTCAACCTCAGCAACAAAGGGCACATGTAATGTTTGATTTAAAAGGTCTGAAATTACTCTCATCATCTCCTCTGGCTGCTTGTCTCAGCCAGCCAGTCTCACCTCATCCCATCTCACCTGGAGTCAGGCAGAGGCAGCTGGATCCCATCCGTACCATTATCCTGGCCAGCCAGCGGGTGAGATCATTTGGAACCAGATGTGGGGGCTTCAGGGGCATTATCCCCCTGTTAGTACCCATGTCATATAGCACAGCCATGCAGCTGTGTGGTCCCCTCAAGCCTGACCCAGCCTGGTTATCACCCATGCCAGCTGTGCCACCCCATACAGCTGTGGCACAGAAGTCGTCCCAGGACTGACTCTTTCCCAAGGCTGAGCCAGAGCCATGACAAGAGAAGAACCCTGGGAGATGCCCTTGTTTCCCCTACCACTGTCAGCAATACATTCAGCAGCCAAAGCCCTGAGAGCAGCCCCAGCCCACTCTGTATGGGCTCCATATGTCACCAGTGACGCTTGGTACCAGCCCTGCCTGGACTCATCCCCTTGACCACATCATGGAGGATGCTGAGCAGCTGGCAACCTGCTGCTTCTGTCTCACACACCATTTGGCATGCAGACAGCGAAGGGCTGAGAAGATGTGCAGTGACTAGTCTGAGGGGGTTACCTTGCTATGGCCTTTCCAAACATGTTTAGCTAAGAAGAGATGATAAGCCACAGACTGACAGGTGGCTGCCAGTGAGCAGAGTCCCCGCACAGTGCTCCTGGCACTTGGAGAGCAGCAGGCAATATGATCTCCACCAAAGAGCATTAGCTGGAGGTGCATGTGGCTTTTCCCCAAATAGGGGGGGTGGATAAGAGGTGCAAAAATTGCTCCTGATGCTGCCAGTGCCTCTGAGACATCAGGTGAAATAAAAGCAGAGTCATGGTAGCTGTAATCTCGAGGTTCTTTCTGTGCAGGTGGGCATGACTGGGTAGATGTGAATGATTTCAATCACACCAACAAATGAGATTTCCTCCTTATTGGATGCATTAGGTTGGCTACTGTTCAGTGTCATCTGGACATCACATTTCAGCATCATATGCCTTCAGACAGTGACCTAAGCACGGCAACCAGGACTCTGTGGGCATCTTCCCAGGACTTCCTGGGCTCATCACAGGGCTGTCCCTAGGGTGTCTCTTTGCCTTTCTTTAGTGTCCTGAGGCCTTTCCTATGAGAGGAACTGCCAAAAGTGTGAATTTCCATGCCTTAGGACTTCTTGATGGAGCTCTGGTGTGCTCCAAGAACAAGTGGAGAAAAGCACAAGTTCCCATCCCTTGCTGTAGCTGCAAAACCTGCCTCCAGCTCATTACAGTGTCCTACTGTGGGAGTCTGCAGCTCTCCCGTGCCTCTTGGTCAAGAGTAGAGCTGTGGGGCTATGAGGACCCCTTCACTTTCAGCTGCACTCACACTGGCGGGTTTTACTCCTATCTGTGATAGTTTGCTTTTGGACAAGCCAAGGGACCATTTGATGAGCTGTTTGGGTGTTTGAGTCCAAAGCCTGGTCCTGGGCTACACCTCTCTCAGGTCTGAGCCGCTTTTGAGACATCTGCCACACAGGGCTGAGAAGAGGTTCCCAGGCCTGCTTAGAAGAAAACTGTCGCTGCCTGTTTGGCACAGGAGCTTGGATGGGAATTCTCTTGTTTTTCATGAGCAGCCTGAGCGGTCAGCACATACCACGAGCAACAGTCAGAGGAGCAATAAATAGCCTACCCAGACCAGAAGGAGACAACCTGTTCAGACTGGACCGCTCATCCCCTGCGCCGGGCAGAATGACTATTGCTCTGCGTCAAGATCTTGTGCGTGCTGGGGAAAGAAAGCCTGCGGCCTGGCCCAGACTGCACTGAGTGGGTCCTCCAAGAGGAGCCATGGTTACTGCTTCGATTGGCACGTCCCAAGGATGTGGTAGGCAGCCATCAGTGTTGTCTTTGTTCCAGTGGGATGTTTCACTCATTCTCCCAAAGATGTGCCAAGAGGCAGATACCATCACTGCAGGCTGACTGTGGACTGCTCCTTCAGGGCTGGTTCCCACTTGGGATCACACCCAACTCTACTCCTGCAACCCAGCGCAAGTCCCAGCTTCACTTGTTCTCCAAGTAAAAGGAGCATTTTAAAAATGTTAAGGTTCTGTAACTTGTCCCAGGAAAATTCTGTTTCCACAGACAATGTTTCTTTGTGGTCTTATACCACCCATAAGACTGTGGGGAACAGGAGAGGTACCAAGTCAGTGCAAGCCCATCACTTGTTGTTTCCTCTTCTCCCCTTTAAGGTCTGCAACAGAAGCAGGCAAGGAGGGTGTTCCTACTGCTACAGGCCAACATTTCCTCCTAGTCACCTCATGCCAAGCATCAAATCTGGAATAGCCAGGGGTTGTAAAGTGCTCTGAACCTGAAAAGTGCTAACTAAGAAAATAAAGCACAACACGAGTGTTATTAATAAATGCCAGCCGCTGTTATATAACTCCTAATCATGAGCCGCGTCTTTCGGCCCCCATTGTTCCATTGTCAGGCCCCATTATCTGGGAACTCTTACCCACCGACCACAAGAAATAGCCTGGGCTCTGCGGGTTTGCAAACTTTGTTGTTGGAAAGCTTTTCATGCAATTGTTTTTGCTTTGCGCTGTTGCCTTCCTTATTGTACAGATGTGGGTGTGTATCGCAGCCCACACCCTCTGTCTTTTGCCCCAGGATAACTTTGAAAATGAGCTGATCCATCTCAGCGAGTGTTTTTCCTAAGAATTCTCTTTAAAAACAACAACATTCAAACCAAAAACCCCCTCATTTTCCTGAAGTGAAGCTTGTGCTGGGGAAAGATGATGGCCTGCAATCCCAGCAGAATAAAGACTGCACTTTATCCTCAGAAGAGACTCCCCGCAGGACTGAAAGAAGAAGGGAGTGTGGGGTAACCGGGTCTCTGGGACTCATTCAGAGCAGGGCATCTCTGTGGCTGCAGGGCTGGCCTATCACCCCTCTCCTACCAGCCTATGGGCTTTCAGCAGCTTCAGTGCTTCTCATCCTGTTTGCCACATCCCACCTCATGGTGGGCTTCTGCATGGCATTTCTACCTGGGAGTCAACATGAAGCTCAACTGGCACTGGCACAAGCTTGTGAGTCTCAGCTCTCCTGATGAACTAATCCAGATCTGTGCAAAAGTTTCCATGCTCCAATGAGGAGTGTGTGGATCTTCATGGCACCTTCATACCGGTCACCAGCGTGGGAAGCTCTGCAGGCTGGGTCGTAGCTGTTCAGGTTGGTTGGGTCATGGATATTCAGGTTAGAAATGCTGTCATTTCCCAGGGCTGAGGCTAGAACTGACCACACTGAAAAATGTCTTTCTGGTCAAAATGAAAAATTTTACTGAACTTTGTCTGGGTTTGGAAGACAAGTTATAAATCAAAACCAGAAAATGCTGGGCAAAAAGCTTTTGGTGTTCAGTTTCTAAGGCCTGTATTTTTTCAACCAACATGTTTTAAAAATCAGTGCATTTTTTCATTCCTTTCTCTGGAAAACCTGAAATGACACAGGAAGCTAAAAATAGCAACAATACCCAACCAAGTCATTGGTGTTTTTCAATCAGCTCCAATGCAAACTTTGGTGTTGGCTCAGGCACGATTTGTTATTTTTCTGACCAGGGCCTGTATTAGAGTTGTGAATATATCCAACCAAAACGGTCTAGGAAAGCCACCAATCTGTTCCTGAACAGTTTTCCCTGGAGCTCATCCAGCACCTTGCACCTTCAGGCAGTAACAACCAGCAAGGGCATTGATGATCTTGGGCTGGGGATGGAGGTGAGAAGCACCCATGGCAGTTCTGCAGTGTCACCATGGCATGGTCCCCAAGCCTGGGGCTGCAGCCCTGGGATCAGTCACCCTCCCTCACTATCAGAAGAGATGGCCTCTGGGACACTGTTCTCACAGGACCATCTTTGGTGGCCACATCTCCTCCCCAGATGAGCCTGGGATCTCCCAGATGACCATCCTCTGGCCCGTCCTGTATTTTGCAGGGAAGGGTAGGTGCAGAACATGCATGACCACTGCTGGGCCTCCTCTCACCTCCTTCTGCCCGCCTAGTCCCAGTGCTTTTCCTTTAAGAGGGAGGAAGACACAAGACACAGAGGTTGTGTGTGCTGTGTGGGGAGCTGGGGCAGCCCAGGAGACCACTCTCCCGGGACCTCTGCATGGCACAGAGACGTCTACCTAACAATTGAGGGAATGTTTTCCACCCAAAGAATCCATCTCGTGGTCCCCTCTTCATTTGTGACACAAGGGAAAATGTGAAGCAGCCAAGACGCGTGAATCACTGTCCCAAACAACATATAATAAACTCATAAAATCAAAGGCAGGGTTTGTTTCAACCCGTGCTGCCAGGGTTCCTTGGACATTGTCTGGAACAAATTTAAGTTATTACAAAACTCCCTGTGTCTCTGTGTCTCTCTTCCCCCCAGCCCCCAAAACCATCTTTCTTCTCTTCCCCCTCCATGCTCTGCTTTTCTATATGAGCTTCTTCTCCCTCCTTTCCCTCCCACCTTTCCTCTCCCTCTCCTGCCTTTCTTCTCTCACTGTTTGCCCCAGTCCCTCCTGCCCCAGCCCTTCAGCTTGGATCCCTGCTCCCCCAAGCCCTCCCTGTGTCTGCCAGCTGGGCACCTCCACCACTTTCCAGACAGACTCAATTCCAGGACAGCTTCAAAGACCTTTAGCCAGTTCAACAGGGCCCATACTGCCTGCTTGGTCTGACATGGCCATGACAGGGGACTTTGTCCAGGTGGGAGCTCAGCCCCAGGACCATCAGCAGAGGCTGGGTGAAAAGGTGACCTTCCCAAACAGTACTTGGGGCTGGAGAAGTGTGGCCACAGAAAAGCAGTGTCAACCACACCATGAGCACTCTGTCCATCTGTAGCCACAGCAAGTGCCACACTAAGGGCTGAGAGCAGGGTCATGCTGGCCCATGCAGGGTGATGCAATGAGGGGCTTTGGTAACAGGCTGGCAGTCATGCTTGGAAAATGCCTTCCGTGCTCCACCCTACTGTTGCTGGGAATAGGGATGTGCTCCATGGTCTCTGCTGGGTGTGATGCTGCTGGCAGTGGCACAGGCATCTGGTCGTGACAGAACATCAATTTGACCAGGTGCTCATGCTCCTTCTGTTGCCTCCCAGGAACTGCCTTCATCCCTATGGGCCTCCTCCCATGAGAGTGCTCACAAAGAGGGCAAGGAAACATGCACTCAAATCCCACCACTGCTTCAGAAACCCAGGGATTTGTTTACATCATGCAAGGTGCTGCTGCTTGCAGTTGAGCAGGCTCTGGAGCTGCCAGCAGAGACTGCAGGGCACTACCTGAGGCAACGCTGGAGCAGCAGTAGGCCCTGCTGCTTTGGGAACCTGGGCTGGCATCTCTGTGCTGTGACTTGTGGTCTCACCAGCAGGCTGGGAGCAAACCAAGGGCCTCCCATGCCATGCCCAACTGAATGGCAGAGGCATGGCCCAAGCTACTGAGGCTTCCTGGAATCCCAGCTCAAATCTACCCAAACACTAAAAGGCTGAATTGGTTTGGAGCAAACAAGACATAAGCCAAACCTCAACCCCAGTCATTTCAGAGCCAGCCTAGCGAGATGCTCCTGGCTCCCACAGGTTGGCCTCCATCTGCCAGGCAGGTTTGTGGACCTCTTCCCTTGGTGTCTCACTGAGAACACCCCTGTGTCACCGGGAGCATACTGTGCTCCAATTGCAATATCAGCAGCTGCTTTTGGTGGCGAGTGCCTGTTCCTCCAATGCTGCAGCAAAGTGTTATCCACCAGCCGGCACAGCTCAGATTCCTCCAGTGCATGAAGACGTTGCCCAGCTCCTCCAGATCCTTGCAGTAAGCCCAAGGTTGGTGAACACCTGATTGAAGGTGGGAAGTGAGAGCAAGGCAGAAGTAGGGTCCCCGGCACCTGAAGAGGCTGAGGTACCCGATGAAGTTTTTTAAAAGATATCCTAGTGTTAATGACAAGGTTTGCTGCTGACTTCAGGCCTGTGGGCAGCGTTTGGTCCTCTGAAAAGCAGCTTGCAAAAGTCAAATGAGATGTCTTCCAGAAGAAACCCTTGCTCTGCATCCACAGAACCCCCCGCTCAGCAGAGATGCTGCTGGCAGGTGGCCGTGCACAGGGCATACCCGAGGCTCCCACGATAACATGCGCACAGCACAGCATCCTCCCGCTGCTGGCAGCGAAGCTTCAAGTGCCCCAGGGGACGAGTTTTTAATGAGTCCACCGTACCGAGACACCCGCTCCAAGGCTGCTCGAGCCCCGCGGAGTCGGGGGCCGCTCCGGGGCCGCAGCTGCGGGGAAACGGCTCCACCTCGCGGCTGCGGGCCGGGGCCGTGACGGCAGCGGGGTCGGGGTGCGCTTCGCACCCCCCCGCTACTGCCTGCCCCCAGGGCCGCGGTGGGGGTTTCCGACCGGTGCTCGCGGTTGCTGCGCCTCTGGGAACACGCGTGGTGGGGAAGGGACACGCTGGCTGCCGTGGCAGTCACTGCGGAGCAGGGGGTGGCCACAGACAGGGTTGCACAGTGAGGTGATGTGGGGTGGGCCACGGTGGTGATGCGGGAGTGGGGGTAGCTGAAAATGAACAGTAGTATGGCTGGAAAGGGCCAGGCTCAGGGCTTGCAAATCAGAAAGCTGCCAAGAGAAGGAAAGAGGCACAAAATCAATTCCTGGACCCCCACTAACAGCTGCTTGACAGGTCTGGGGACCTGCAGTTAAGCAGGACATGCTCATCCATCACTGAGGCAGTGAGCAGATACATGCCAGTCCCTTGGTCATGGGGCAAGGGCAGCCACAGGGCAATAACACAGAGTTGGAAATATGCTAGAAGAGCAGGTCCTGAAGTGCCTGTGGATCTGCAGGTTGCTAGGGGCACAGAGGGTGTCTGGGGAGGTGTTGCACATCTTTCCTGGCCTCTGCACTCTCCTCCCACAGCATGCCCCCAGCCCAAGGCTGAGAAGGGCCATGGCACCAGCACATGGCCCCACCACAGACTGCTTCAGGTTCAGCATCCCTCCAGCCTCACCCAGGCTCCGTCACACATAGGTCTTCTGCGGCTAGCTCCATCTCTATACCTGACCTGTGTGACGTTAATGTACAACATCCTCAGAGTGGGGTGAGAAGGGAAAAATCTGAATAACGTCACTGAGCAGTGGTGTTACATGCTGGATGTTGCCAGGATGTTGCACCTTGTTTCTTTTTCCCAAGACATGTTTATTGCACACTTGACAACCAACAGTCCTTATCCCCACCAGGATCTGTCTCTCATGTCTGCTTGGAAACAGGTATTTGTGTCAGTGGTGAAATGGCTCATGTGTAAATGAGACCTGAGCACCAGATGCTCATCTTTCCCCTGGGAGATGGCAGGCAAAGGCAGAGGTATGTGTGTCTGTGCTTCTGCCCATGGCAATGTTGTGCTGCTTTTACACAGGCTCCTAGGGGCACCCAGGCCTGAAAACCTCACCATGACCCACCCCCATCCACCCTTCAGGGTGGCAGAAAAGAGTTGTATTGGCACAGAGCAGTGCTACTGGTCCCCAGAAAAGTCCTGTCTGGTCTGTCCCTATACGCCCACAGTGCTCAAACCTTGGGCTCTGCCTGCGTCTGCCCCAGGGTGGGCAGGCAGCCTGGAAAGTCTCTGTTCTCTGGCCATGCAGAGGCAAGAGGAAGGACCTGGACTCACTGTGGGTGTGCTGGGCCTGCAAGAAGCCTGGAGTGAGTAGGAAGCTCAGGGCTGTAGGAAGACATCCAAAGGCTAGTGAGCTGAAGGCGAGTGCTGAGCCATTGGCATGATGGAGCAGTGGCAGGATGCCTTCGGCAAACCACACCCTATGAAGCAGGGAGTTCACACCTCTCTACATGCCCTGGGAAGACCATGTTTCAGTTCCTGGGACAGCTGGGGTAACCTGCACTCCAGAAGAAAACAGGTATAGGGAAAGGCTCTGAAAACAGTGTGGGAAGGGAGATCTGTCTGCCAGGAGACTGGCAGCCCGGCAGTTGAGGCAGGTGAGTTGCCCTTTGAAGAGTAAATGACTCTTCAAAGAAAGAATGGAAACGTGAGAATTATGTAATCACCCTAAGGACGACCTGGTGGCTAAAGCAGGATCCTCTTCTCTCACTGCACTGGGACAGGAGCCTGTGGGACCAGCAGAGGGAAGAGTCCTCAGGAAACCTCTTCCTTCTCCAGCAAATAGATTAAAGGAGTCAAGAAGATGGGAAACAGGGTCTTTTCACTTCCTGCCCAGCAAGGTGGCAGGAGCCTGCTTGAGAACACAAACCTCCACCCCTCAGACCCTTTCATACATTCTGGGATGTGGAGGCAGCGAGAGGCTGGTGCCGCGTGGTGCTGACTCGCTCTCCCTCCGGCCGGGCTGGGTGCTGTGGTCGTCCTGCTGCGAGTCTGGTGAATGGCACAGCCTTGGGGTGCGGGGCTCTTGCATTGCTGTGCCTTCCTATACCCAGCTCCGGTCCCCCTTGTCCTACCTCAGCTGCAGTCGGGCAGGAGGGCGGGGAGGTAACCGGAGCTGTAACGGTAACACGCGTCTTGCCCGCCCGGGGCGACCGGAGGATGAATTACAGCCCGGGTCACGCCTGCAGCGAGTCGGGCTTTGCTGAATCCGATTCCTCGCGTCTCGGACTTACCTCTCTGCTTCCCCCGACGCCGGGACCGGGCCGAGCCAGCCCAGCAGAGGGCAAGCGAGGGCCGCGCATCGCATCGCCCCCCGCCGCGCATCGCATCGCCCCCCGCCGAGCATCGCATCGCCCCTCCGCCGCCTCACATTACCGCCAACCTCCCCAACAGCCGGGCATCGCCCCCCTCCCGCCCCCCGCATCGCCCACTCCCCGCCCCCCTCGGCATCGCCCCCCTCCCGCCGCCGCGCCGGGCCCGGGGGCTGCTGGCTCTGCGCAGAGCCTGAGCTGCGGTTGGGCCGGACCCCTCTGCAGGTCAAGAGCAAAGGCCAAGCAAGTCCTATGCAGGGCTGGACGGGCTGTGAGGGTTCATCGAGCAGAGGATGTGGGATATAGATAGTGGAAAGGGTGTGGGAGTTGGGGTTGTTCAGCCTGGAGAAGACAAGGCTCCAGGGAAACCTTTTTATGGCCTTTAAGTATATAAAGGGGGTTATTACAAAGATGGAGAAAGACTTTTTACCAGGGTCTGCAGTGACAAGACAAGGGGCAGTCATTTTAAATTGGAACATGGTAGGTTCAGATTGGACATAAGGAAGAAATGCTTTACTGTGAGCATGGTAAGACACCAGGACAGGGTGCCCAAAGAAGCTCTGGATGTCCCATCACTGGAAGTGTTTAAGGTCAGGTTGGAAGAGGCTCTGAGCAACCTGATTTAGTGAAAGCTGTCCCTGCACTGGGGCTGGATCTTGATGATCTTTTAATGTCCCTTCAACCCAAACCATTCTGTGACTCTGTGTCTGCCCCAACCGACTCGGTGCTGAAGCCACAGCTTTCGCTCCAACAGCATGTGGATGTACATGTCCTTCCAGTAATCCTTTATTAAATGAGAAACCTGGCTAGCACCAGGTGTCATGTCTTCATGTGTCTCAAGGAGCAGGAACAGATGTGCACACAGAACAGGAGCTTGCAGAGGACAGAGCCTCCTGCAGATACCAGGGTGACAGAAACCACACAATGTATTCACCTTCTCCTCCCAGCCCTTGCAAATCTGTTCAGTGAGTGTCAGGTACCCAGTTCATGGTGATGTTGGCATGCTGAGGGACACCCAGCAGTCTGAATCCTACTACAATGATTTTTCTATCCCTGCTGATGTCCTCAGCATCCCCTTATTTGTCAAACCAAGATTCACACTTTTCTCTTGGGCTTTCCATCCTGCATAGAGGGAACATGCAGGGAACAGTGGAAATGAAAAACCAGGAAACAGCTTCCCCCTTTCTCAGCTGTGCTTTCACTGATGTGAGGCTTGGTCATCCCAGCCTGTTCTCAGCCCCATGCACAAAGTCCTGCACTTTCCTGACAATCGCTGGCCTCACTCTGCCCCATGCTTTGGCCTGGGCCCATGAAAAGCAAACACTGTCCCTGCACTTGCTTCCCTTCTGGGATCTGTAGCTGGGCTGCTGGAGTTTTGGTCTCCAACGCACAAGTGTCCCCAAGAGAGACAGGTGGGCTACAGGACACCATGGCATCAGACTTAAAGAGACTTGAGGTTCCCCTGTCCATGGCTTGGGTCTCCTCTGCCCTGTCATCTGATGGCTCAGCGCTTGTTTATTCACGTCCCTGCTGCTGGAGTAGGGCGAAAATGCATTTTGTGCAGCAAGGCTGAGAGCAATAAACAGCCTTTCCCTTGGGACATAGGGCCAGCTGGGGTCTCCTGCTCCTTCAGCGTCTGCCAGCCGTCTGGGGCAAGCACTTCCCCTGCAACCTGCTGCCCTGAAGCAACAGGATGTGGGTAACCAGGGGTCCTCCGGGAGTGGGAGGATGCTGGGTGCAGGCCTTGAATGCAACGGGTGATCACCACAGTGGTGCCCTGCCCTTCCCCTCCTCCGGTACTCTTCTCAGTACTTGTATGCGTTGTGAGGGCATCTACCGGAAGAACGTTCCCCAGGCCAAGCTGGAAGATGTGGGAGCTGGAGTGCCGTGAACAAGAACCCAGTAAGCAAAGGAATCCAGGTCCGGGTTTTCTGCTCTCCTCCACCACCTCACACAAATGCTGATTAAATTAGTTTCACCTTTTTCCTGCCCTGCTTGCAGGTGGCCTGAGGATGGCAGGGGACAGAGCCTCCTGAGGCAGCTGTACTGGGCAGCCTCCTGCAGTGAAAATGCCCCGTTTCTCTCCCCCTCGATCAAAAATCAGAGGCTAAGACCGGCCCTGGTGCAGCAGCACGTGAAAAGCCCCCACACCACGGGATGGAGCAGAGACTCCATCCTCCTCCATCAGAGGAGGCTGCTCCCTGCCCGATAAATCCTTCATTTCTTCTGCTTTGGGAAGCAGGGTGAGGATTATCGGTTCCCTTCCTTGAGGCACGGGCTGAGCCCTTGGCGGCCTGAGCTGCCTCTACGGAGCCACCGGCACGGACGGAGTGATGGACCCACTTCGTGCAAAACAAATTCCCGGCGTCGCGGTGGGGCTGGCCCGGCGGCAGGTGGGAGCCTGCGGCCACGGGGATTCCTGCGACGGTGCCCGGACAGGGAGGGCTGTCCGCCGGTGGGGCGGCCCCTGCTCCCCTCCCAGTCCCGCTCGGCTCCGGTGCCGGCGGGGCGGCGGCGGGAGGCGGAGGCAGGGCTGGCAGCGCCGCGGCGGGCGGCGCACACACGCACACACACCTCCCTGCATGTGATTAAATGGCTCGAAATCTGCTTCTGATTTCCTCGGGGAGGTGACTTTTCCCTTCTTTTCAACCCGGGATTTATTGGAGCCTTTTTACTCCGCTTCCAGGCAGCGGTCGGGGTTCAGTTTCTCTACTTCTTGCTTTTCTTTTTTTTTTCCTTTTTTCTTTTTTTTTTTTTTTTCCCTTT
>JANIJG010014128.1:0-26957 GCA_024611175.1 Megaceryle torquata | reverse complement strand
GTATGGATTCTTGTGTACTACACTAGATGAAAACAAACTGGTTGACATTGAATCCAAGGAAGACAATTGATTCTGATGAAGATAAGCTAGAGTAAAAGATGTATGTGTCAGTATAGTAAACTGACAGTTATTGGCATTCTGGTGTGTATTTTTGATATAGGTCATCAACCATTAATGGACATCCAGTAGAAGTTGAAATAAAATTTGCTGAAACTTGCCCTGTGAGCCCCAGTCATGTGGTCCAGCCTATCCTGAAGGAAGTCTAACAAACAGGGTTGTGAATTTCTGACTGTGCTGAATTAGTTGTGCGAGATTGAAGAGCTAAGCAGGTGGTTAGACAAAAACCAGCATCAGCAAGTGACTGAAGTAAAACACTGGTGTCTAAAGTATGCAGCAAGTCAGAGATGTTTCAGCTGCTGTTGAACATTGCATTGTTGGCAAAGTTGTCCTTATTGAAGGAACAACAGCCTGTAATGAACTGCTTAAGCTGGTGATGAGATACAGGTAGTTTAGTTGAGGTTGCTTAGTAATTATCCATTTAGGTTTTTAGCTGAGATTGCGTAGTAGTTTTCCATTTAGTTTTTAGATAAAGACGAGTTAATTCATTTTGGTCAACACACAATTTGAGCTTATGTTTTTGATGTGTTGAAATTGTCTGCATTAAAATCAGAATTCATGTTTTGCATGTTGCTAATGTGGAGGAAGAGGCAAGAGAATGATTTATCTTGTACTGATCATTTATAGAATCATTGAAAGTTTAGTGTCTTCCAGTGCTGCTGCCTCTTTTTTGTTGTTTTGTTTTTGTTAAAAAGTGGAAATCAATCAAACTTTTTTTTCTCACAGTCTGGTATGGCTAAAACTTTTCTTTAAAGTAGTAGCTCTTGCTTAGAGCTTCTATTCACTCATAATGGTTATAGGCAGAGCAACAGAGAAATTGTTCAATGAATAATGCAATCCTTTTTCTTACTACATTTTTTTCTAAGGTTCGCCTTGATCATACTACCCGGACACTGAGTTTTGGCTCAGACTTGAATTACAGTACTAGAGAAGATGCACCATTAGGCCCTCAGCTACAAAGCATGCCTTCTGAACAAATTAGAAATCAATTGACTGCAATGTCCTCAGCTCTGGCTAAGGCTCTTGCAGTGATTAAGCCTCCTCACTTACTGGTAAGTCTTTCAAAGTCTTCTGAAAATATTGACAACTTCTGACATTTCCCCCCATTTATTTGTTGCCCTTTTGTTATTTTTTTGCTTGTCTGATCAACTGCTTGTTCCAGTAGTTTGTTCTCAGTGCAGTGGTAATCAATAACGTTATTGCTGTCTGCTCCTTTTAGAACAAATAATTGATTCTTGAGGTGTAAATATATACAAATGTAGTGTAGCATTACTGTATTTATTAATGGCAGAGTGAGTGTCTGCATCTGTTACATACCCACCTTTTCTAATAGAGCTAAATTTTCTGGTTTAGCAAGACAAGTTCGTTTTGAATTTGTGTGATCATACTGAAGAGAGTTATTTGGTTAATCTTTTCTTGACATAGGAAAGGCAGTGAGCTGTCTAATGATTAATTTAACATGACATTACAAGGATTTCAGTAGGTAGCAATTGGTGCTTTTGTACATTTGTTTATCTTCAGAAGTGTGTTGCTCTGTTTTTCAGAGCATTGTGGTAAAAATCTCTGATCTAATTTGACAGTAATGATGAGCTGTGTTTATGTACTTATGGATTAAGTAGAAATGTAAGCTAATAATACTCTATATACCAAAGCTTCTATTATAATGAACATGTTCTCTCAGATCAGATGTACCTTCGTATGTAAATTTTTTTTTCAGCCTGGTAGTAGTCAGCTTTTTGTGCTTGTGAAGAAGAATGAGCCATTCTTAAATGCACCCAACTAGTCAGTATTTGGACATAACTAAAATCATGTCAAAATGTACACAAGAGGCCAGAGTTTAAATAGCCAGTTTTGCATATGAGAGGTTTAGGATATACCAAATAATAACTTAACCATAGATGGGCCTACGGAGCTAGGATTTGTTTAATATTTTGCATGCGTTTTTGAAAATCCAAGAGCCTTTCTTCATTCTTCTTGGAGAAACTGCTGTTGTGAAGAACCTGGAATGTAACTTCATAGTGGAATCCAAAACATGAACAAAAGATCCCGCAACTCAAGATCTGACCTGTCCTTGTCACTCCCTGTCCTCCTCACTGGGGCTATTGGCTTCAAGGTTGGACTCACCAATGAGCTCACGTTTCAGGTTCTCCAGAGCCCTTTAGGAGCAAGGTGTAAATCAGTCTCGGATTTCCATCATGCTTTGCTTGTGGCAAGTTAAACCTTCACTTCTCTTAAAAGAGCAGTGGTAATTTTTTTTTTCTTTTTATGAAAGACTTAATAGCTACCAGATCAAATATATTTTTTTTTCATGTGGAAAAAAGGCTAATATCAAAAAGTCCATGTTAGATCATTTATATGGATTGAAATACTGAATAACATTCTTAAAATATAAACAAAGTGGGAGTGTATCGTGACACCTAACGCTAGCTTACTTATGTTAACTTGAACATATATTACTTGTTTTAAGATAAAAATATTTCCATGTAGATTTTCCCCTGAAAAGATTGTATTCAGTGATTGGCATTAGGCAGATGGATTGTTGGTTTGAAAGACAAAACCTGCTTTATCTGTACACTCATAGATAGAAATGTCACATCGTCTTACACTTGACATGTTAGTACGATTAGCTGAGTAAGACATAAAAGGTAGTAATTACACTCTAAAACTGGGAGTACAATATCAAGGTTAATAACTGTCTGTGGTTAGAGAAGCTGCAGAACATATCAATACCCTTTTTTCCTTCGCCATTTAGATCAAAACTTTTCACTTTTTCCAGGTGCTTAAAAACTTAATTTCTGTCAAATTTGTTATAATTCACAAAATTGTTAAACTCCTCTAAAGCTTCTCCATTTCACATTTCTGGCACCTCTGTTTATCCATTTAAATGCTTCCAGAGCTGCAGCAAAGTATGGGTGTTCCAGTGTTTTTATTGAATGCCCTGGAAGTGACAGATGCCTAAAAATACCACTTGAGCTAGCTCACATTTCAAGAGCAGCGTGACTGAGCGAGTGTAGTGAGCTGATTGGGATGCAGCATTTTGCTGTTTGCTGGACTGATTAAAATGGGCAGCTCCCTGAGCTGGCACAATTTCACCTCTTCATGTGTGCAGCATGAGTCTCTACATACAAAACATCTCTGTTTTGGTATCCTGGAGGAGAATGGGGGTGGGGAGTGCTTGAAGAATAGCCTATGTGCTAGTGCCCAGAATTCTGGTACTTTTTATAATTTAATTAAAATGGGTTTATGAACAGTGTTTATACCTAAATTGTTGACTCATCAGGTTTTCATTATCATCAGTCAGGGTGTTTTACTCTTATGTTAGTATGTTTGGGAAAAAAAAAAAAAGGCAAATCAAACCAAACCCCAAAACTTTAAAAAAAAAGTGAGTTTGAAATATGGTGCAGGTGGTGCTATGCTTGGTAACATGCAGTGACACACAAGATTGACACCCCCGCTTCCCCCAAACTCCCTTTCAGTTGGAGACTTAAAATATCCGTCACATATGGGTGTGCAATCTTTTTGGATAGAACAAAGTGTGAAAATACCATACTTAAGATGTCTTGCAGAATATTGTCTTTTCCAGACAACTTTCTCCATGAGCAGCACACAGTTCTAGTTAGTTGACACTACCTTGCGTGCCACTTGGGTGAGTGATCAGGTTTGCCACCGCAGCTGTATGTCTGTGCAGTTGGCAAGTTTGGAGAATCAAATTAACTTTGAGGGTTTTTTGAGAAGCACTTGCTCTGCTTTCTGCCTTCTTTAAGTCATACTATATACATCTTATTCTTAATTTAAATTCAGCAAGAGAAGGAAGAACAACATCAGCTGGCAGTCACTGCCTTCTTAAAAAATTCAAGGAAGGAGCATCAACGTATTCTTGCACGTCGTCAAACTATAGAGGAGAGGAAAGAGCGCCTTGAAAGTTTAAACATTCAGCGTGAAAAAGAAGAACTGGAGCAACGTGAAGCAGAGTTACAAAAAGTCCGGAAAGCTGAAGAAGAGAGGCTGCGCCAGGAGGCAAAGGAAAGAGAGAAGGAGCGTATCCTGCAAGAGCACGAACAAATCAAAAAGAAGACTGTTCGTGAGCGCCTGGAGCAGATTAAGAAGACTGAGCTGGGAGCCAAAGCATTTAAAGATATTGATATTGAGGTAGACAACTTACTATTGGAAGTTTTGAGGTATTTTTTTATGCTTTTAGTGTTGCGTTGCTAGGCTGCCAGAATTTCATACTCTTTACTAGTTTTATACTGTAACTGGTCTTACAAACAGCCTCTTTTAAAAATGAGGCAGTTAGATGCTTAAATATTTAATTTGCTCAGCAGTGTCAGTGAACTTTAATTCCATTTGGATAAGACCGTTTTTATCTGGAGGAATTAAGTTCAGCTGTTTTGTTTGTTTGGTGTTTTGTTGCTTAAACAATACCTGAAATACAAAACAGACCTGCAGATCCAATTTTGTAGTGCCTGGACTGTGTCTCAATTAAAACTCAAGATACAGATGCTTCAGAGAGTTTTTCTAAAAAATAAAATGCAAATTACCCAGAAGAGAGGAGAAGAAACTCAGAATGCTTCTGAAGCAAATTAGTTTAGAAGCTAAGGGGGAAACTGTAGAGAAGCTGAAATAAATAAACTGTATTTGTGTATTTTGTATTGATAACTTTACCTGGTTTTAGGATCTCGAAGAATTGGATCCTGACTTCATTATGGCTAAACAAGTTGAGCAGCTTGAAAAGGAAAAGAAGGAACTTCAGGAGCGTCTGAAGAATCAGGAGAAAAAGGTACAAAGGAGGGAGGGTACGCAGCCATGTCTGTACAATGCCTTAGTGTATCTGAACTCACTACAGAGAAGATCAGTTTAATGAGTTGTATTAGTCCTCACTGAAACAGAGGAAATTCCACTGCTAGAGCCCTTCTGGATGGCAGAATGAGATCTGCCTGAAACTTGAGTGGCTATAAAACTGTGAGGAACATCCTGTCATCGTAAATAGAAATGCATAACCTGATCAAGGTGAAACTCTCCCAGGACTCCTGGCAGTATTAAGGAATGAAGCAGAGGTTATATGATACAGCTGGTAATTCAGGTTACTTAAAACTGACTTGGTGTTAGGAAGTGGCAAATTACTTATAAAGGCTCTAGCGAGGATCTTTTATGTTGCAGTCCTGCAAACCTGATACTCTTACTGTGCAAAGCAGCAGAAAAATAAACAGTAGAATTAGTAGTCACCTGGGTAAACGTGATCTACTTGGAAAGGTCAGCACAGCTTCTATAAAAGGATTGTAGGCCAGGGCTTCCTCTCGGAGCTCTCTGCAGCTGTCAGAACAAACATGAGTAAGGGTGGTCTGGTTTGTGTAACCAAGTTGGATTTCCAAAAAGCTTTCTACAGACTTCTACAAAGAAAACTTGGCAGCCATGGGGTAAAGTGAAGAGTCTTTGAGTGAAATTCAGTTTGCATAGATATAAAATACTTTGGGTAGGGTAAGTGGGGAAAAAAACCCAACCCAGCCCGATCTTTAGCTTTACAAATTAAATGATGGGCTCCAAACTTAACATTCTTAACAAGCAATGAGAACTTGGTGGTTCTGCGCTTTGAGCACTATTTGCAGTTCTGTCCCTTCAAAAAGGACACTTCCAATCTTCAAAAAGGTTGAACTGAAAATTTGAGAGGAGGCCAACAAGAATTATCAATGAAGTGTCTGTTTTAACAGCTGATTAGGAGTAGTTCTTGCACTGACTGCAAAGGGTAGTGAACTAGGAAGTGTCAAGTGAAGCTAGTAAGAGCTACATCCAGAGCTACTTGTAGGTATAAGGTGGGTCTTCGTGTTGTGAGCCACAGATGCACAGGAGTTCTTTCCAAAGTACGTTGTTGTATATGAAAAGCTTTTTTGAGTTCAAAAGAACAAGGAGGAGAAATTCAACAGTGTCTGCTAAATACAAGAAAAACCCCAGCTTGTCACAGGAAATGCTAGGAACTGAAAACTGGTGATGCTGAGAGTACTGGACATACACCTGCCTCTATTCTTGCATCCGTGCCTAGGAGTGCACTTAGTTGACAGTGGTAGAGGCAGCTTCTTGCTTAGGTGGACCTTTGACGTGGTCCAGCGTGGGTCTGTTTACATAACAGTAGTATGTTAGACATACTGGAGAAGTCTCCAGTTACCAGGGTTTTCTTTGGGGGATGCAGAAGGTTGAGTCTTCCAGATCTGGTCTTTGCATTATGACACGCTAACTAACGATACGTTATCTTTATTTAGATTGACTATTTTGAGAGAGCAAAGCGCTTGGAAGAAATTCCATTAATAAAGACTGCATATGAGGAGCAAAGAGTGCATGATATGGAACTGTGGGAACAACAGGAAGAAGAAAGGGTAAGAAATTTTTGTTCAGATGATAAACTCTATTAGCAATGAAGTTAAAAACAGTGAGTTTTGCACTGTCTCTTTTCCCCATCTCAATCCAAGGGAAGAAGGGAAGAAAGATGGTAGGAAGAATGATGTGTTAGCACTTCATTGCATTGTGTTGGTGGACAGCAGTATCTTCTGTCCTGGATCTGAAAGAGGAAAAGATAATTTCTCTTTCTAGTGGCTGAAGTAGATTGAATGTAAATACATAGTAAGATTTTACTTTTTAATACTTTGTATATTTTCTACTTTTAGATCACCACTTTGCAGTTGGAGCGCGAGAAAGCCCTTGAGCATAAGAACAGACTCTCAAGGATGTTGGAGGATAGAGATTTGTTTGAAGCCAGGCTCAAAGCATCACGACGAACAGTTTATGAGGTACACAAGATAGGGTATTGCAATAAAATATAACCCTGAAGTAAGGAACTAAACTTGTGACCCAGCGATTCTTCATGAGAACTAGGAACAAATTAGTACCTAGAATGGCTCAGAATTATGGTATTGTTTCTTTTCTGGTTTGATTGAAAAAGCCTCAAGAATTCTTTCACCCATTCCTAGCTATTAACACAATTTTTTTGACAGCTTATATGGAAAATAAAAGATGTTACTTACTTCAGTGCAACTCTTAGGAAGAGATCAGGAGGTAGCATAAGAGCAGCCAGCTCATATGTTAATATGTTGCAGTTAGTTTGTGTTCCTGTGCAGCTTCATTTAGCAATTTGTGTAACTGTCTGGTTCTTAAATGTTACAGTTCTGGTGTTGGCATGTGTACTCTGTATTTCAGGATAAACTCAAGCAGTTCCAGGAGCGGTTGGCTGAAGAGAGGCGTAATCGTTTGGAGGAACGCAAGAAACAACGCAAAGAAGAGAGGCGCATTACTTACTACAGAGAAAAGGAGGAAGAAGAACAAAGATTACGAGAAGAACAGCTGCTTAAAGGTATAATTGAGAACGTGGTTGCTTTATCCTTTGCATCCATGACCCATTCCAGGTGTGTACGCAGTTAACTTCTGGTTTCCTTGTTTCATGATATTGGAGGAAGTCTTTCCACTTTCAGTTAAAGGTGAAGACTCTGGCAATTAGACAATGTAACTTCATATTTTACCTAATGCACCTTCTGAATGCTTCCCTGTGCATCATAGAGGTGAAGGTAAAAGTTTTATAGGAGGAAGAGAAAATGAAAGTAAGTGAATGCTTCCTGCCCTTCCCTTACACACATGGATAAAGGAGGAGATAAAGTAAGACAGTGTCTAAAATCACTGACTAAAATCAAAGAAACAGTTTTACTTTTAGTTTGAGTTCTGTCCTCTTGTTTGTGCACATCTTAAAGCAAATAGAAAGAGAACCTTGGTGTCAGATCAAGAACTCGGGAATTGTGACTTGCACACCTTTCTTTGTGAATTGCTCTGTCTGGTAGCTTGTTTCAAGGCTTGAGAAGAGAAGAGGTGACAGGAATCCTGCCAGGTATATTTCTGTCCTACTTGTCACATGTTGGATGGAGATTTTATGTATCAGAGTTCGTAATGGTACCATATTAAAAAAAATAAACAAACAAAACTCTAGCAGTCTTGAGTATCAAATTCCTGACACTGCTAGCTGATTTTTGTTTGTTTGTTTGTGGGGTTTTTTTTGTTTGTTTGTTTGTTTTTGTTAGACCTTTTCTAAGGAAGGGATCCTATACCATGCTCCTCAGGTTGTTACTTGTATTTTAGCTGGACATATTTGTGGTCTGTACATTGAATTAATACACAGTTACCAAAACATTTTCTTCCCTTTCTCATTAGCTGTTGTTCAGGATGCCACATTAATGTGGGTGTATCAGAGCTCCTTTTCCTATTGTTTTTGAGTTAGGACACTTCCAGAAAGCAGGTTCTGTGCCTAGTTAAATGCATCCTATGAAATGACTGGATTTTTTTTTTCCCCAATGCGGTGTCAAAGGGAAGGGGTTATATTTTGTAACAGTTCTGTGCATACAGTAAAGTAGCAGAATTTACATTGGTAATACGTTCTGTTTGTTTGCACCTCTGTAGAGCGTGAGGAAAAGGAACGCATCGAGCGTGAGAAACGTGAGCAGGAACAGCGTGAATACCAAGAACGGGTCAAAAAACTAGAAGAACTGGAGAAGAAAAAACGTCAAAGAGAAATGGAGATAGAAGAAAGAGAGCGTCGCCGGGAAGAAGAAAGGAGAGGTCTGGATGACCCATTTTCAAGAAAGGTAGGTAGTACCTGAGGGGTTGTTCTAATTTTGACTGCTCCTTCTGTAGATTATTTGGAAGGAGATGGTACTATTGCAAAATAAGGTTTTTTGGAAGATGTAGCAAAAGTGGCTAATTTAAGGTATTGTCAGTTTCAGCTCACTATCAGGATCTGGAATCTGTAGTTTAGTAATAAAGTAAAAGAAAGAAACTACTAAGATCTCCAGTGTGTTTAAAAACTAAACAAAGACAGACTAAAAAAGAATATTGAATAAAATTTTATCACAGAAGAAGGAAAGCTATTTTGGAAGCAAGTGTAATGACTTGTGCCAAAGTCAGGAATTAGAGTAGGTACTGAAGGAAAATCCCAGGCTAAACATAACAGCATAGTTTTGTATTTTATAAAAAATATGCAGTAGCATAAAAGATAAAAACAAGTGGCGTGTGCAACTTCCCATTTACAAGTGTTGGGGAAAATGATTATCCCCATCCAACGGGAAACCAACCAAAAGTTATTTACAAATAAATGTTTAATGACTTAAAAGAATGTAACAGTAGCTCCAACCTTCTACGCTCCCCCATTTTCAGAGCGTATTGGTAAGAGAACTAGCTTTAAATCTCATCCACCATAGCCATTGTCTTTGTTTACTGCATACTTCACTGCATGATGCTATGAAGATAAGCAATCAGAGCTTGTATAAATTGTTTTGATAGTCTATCAGGTAAATAGTCATCACCAGAATTTTTCACATAAGAGGTACTCCCAGCCATGGGCATTTGTTTACATGAAAGGCTGCTTTGTGTCTGAGCAGGATACCTGTACCACTTGAAAAATACCATGTGCAGTCTTGGCATTCTTTCTTTGCTCACTCTTGTTTGTTGGGGTCATTTCAAAAGCATTTAAGTGGACAATCAGGAAGAGTGGATATGCAAGATCTTGAACAACCTGGGTACTTCCCTGTACTGAAGTGTAGACTTGAGCAAATAAAACCACTTTTCAGAAAGCAGTTTAAAACCAGAAATACCCTTTTATAAAGCGGCTGTGTGATGATGTGAAATCAAGTGTTTTATACGGTTTACCTAATTTGCTTCTTGTAGTGGAATTGCAGAATAAACCATCTGGGTTAGAAACAGTTTAAATGGTTTGTCTTTGCCCAGCAATGGGGAGGAAAAAAAAGAAATTATTATTGTTCTGCCCTGCATCTTAGCAACCTGCAGGAATCGCAAATGCCTCGCCTGTTTGTGCATTGAGGTACTCAGAACAAAACAATCTCTCTAACAAAGCTTTCAGTTTCTTCAGTTACCTTTTCTGATCTGATTAGAAAGCACAAAACAAATAATTTGAATTAATTCCAACTGTCCTTAAGCAGCAGGAAAGTGAAACTGTTAGAACCTCTTTTGTGTTAACAGGTGTGGTAGCTATTGCTCACTGTAGCTAATGTTCATACAATTCATAAACATTTTAGTGGGTTTGCATATATCTGACCCTACTAGTAAGGTACATGGCACAAAGGGAACCATATTGGTTTTTTAACTGTGCCAGAAGTTAGTCAGTTAAGACCATCCTTAAGTTATTCAAAGTCCTGACAGTTTGATATTCTTATGCAGTGTAACAAGTGAGTTTTTAATGACATAGTATGCTCTGAAAGGACTAAATTAGACATTGAAAATCTTCTGAAAGTATTTGGAGAGAATGGTCTTAATTTCTTTTGACATACAGGAATCTCGTTGGGGTGATAGGGAGTCTGAAAGCTCCTGGAGAAGAGGTGGTGAGACAGAATCTGAATGGCGACGAGCACCAGTGGAAAGGTAATTGTTGGGTTATTAAGCACCAGTTGTATCGGGCTCAAAATAGAGAGGCTTCCTTTTTGTTGCTGCACTAACTGAATAGTATCTTGTGCCTTTACATCTCTTAAAGTACCTTCTATTAAAAAATTGCTTTGTAAGGATCTCAAAATGAGAGGTTTTATCTTGAACTGCATTCAGAGAACATTCCTGGTTTATTTAGCTTAGATATGTGAAAGCTAGCAGACACCTTCTGCATGTGGTAGACTACTTGCTTACTTGGTTTTTTTTTTAAGTTAAAAATTTCTGTCCCAGTCAGACATTGGTGTCAGTTATATAAATACAGAATGAGGAGGGATGACAAGCAGCAAATGGGGGGTTCCTAGGTGATTTTTCCATTCAGAAAACTGATATATATATGTATATAAAAAAAATATATAAAATCAGTAAATTCAAAAATCTGAGTTGTAAACTATTCAAGCCCCAGACTGAGTCTCAGAGCAGAAAATATGTGCCATAGATTAAAACAAAGTTCTGAAAGGCTGTATTGAACAGAGAAGAAAAGGTTTCTGAAGGAAGAATCTTTTGAAGGTATTCACTTTTTAAAGAACCACCCCCTTGTTCACATCTAGATACTTTAGAGGGGTTTGGAGGTGTTCACTAATAATGAAGACTGTTTATACAGTTGTAGAAAATAAGATTTTTAACATCTGTCCATCCCTCTGCTCCACAACAGGATGAGCTATACCTAAAATATTTCTGATGGTGCACATCTCGTGGTTCTTAAAAGCCTGTGCTGATGGAGATACCAGTGGTTTTTCCAACTGCCAGTATGTTTTATTGCTTAATTAGCCCTCCACGTAGATAGATTTTTATAAATATCTAATCCTAATTTCCAGTGCACCGATTTAAATCCATTACAGCTTACTCTGATTCCAGTGGAAGCAAATTAGTTTATCCTTTCTCTAGTAATTTCTTCTAATGTATTGGAAGACTGTGATCTCTCGATAGACAAAACAGTCTTTTCAGTCATTCATTAAAAGCTGTGTTGCCATTCTTGGTAGCAATCCACTTTTCTTGTGAATTGCAAAATCAAAAATTGGATCAAACTCCTGGGCAAAACTTTTAGCTATTAACATATTGCAGAATTATTTAATGCATCTATTTATATGCTTCAGTGTGATACGTTTTTCACACAGAATGATATAGGTGACCCATATCCATTTTTGAATCAGTATGGAATGGAGTTTCTCTGAATTAGTGTTGTCTTAGTCATTTCTCATTCACCTTTTGTAGCAACTGAGCCGAGTGGCTACTGAGGAATTAAAATCAGGCATGTTTTGGATTATTACATAGCATGTTTGTTAAAACTTTCCATCTGTCTTTTACTAAAAGGAATATACTGAGGAATACTAGAAGGAAATACTGATAGCAGTCAAAATTAGTATCTCTATGGAATTTTAAGTAAAGCAATGTTTTTCAATTTTCTCTTTGCTGAACTTAGGAAATAACAAAGTAAAAGTGATGCTGCTCAAACATAATTGCAGAAGAAAGGTGTAATTCTGCATTCTTTAGTATCCCCCTAGTCTACCTTCAGTTGGATTTTAACCCTAAAGGCAAAATGTGTTGAAAACAAAGACAGCAGTGCAAACCTAACTGTGAGTAAAGTTATTCCAAAATGTGTTTCTGAATTGAGTGATAAAAGGCAGTAATTTAGAGGTCAGGGCATTTGATTTAATTTGCAGCATGTATCTAGCTGTAAGTACAGCTACTGGATATATGCATGAGTAAGTCCTCATGGATCCTGGTACATGGAGAGAAGCTATAAAATTGGTCTCTCAGACATTTCTCATGGAAGTAGCACAGTCCTGGCCTATGTGCCATATTGCTACACGGGTCCTGACCGTCATGGAGCAGCCAGTTGTACTCTGCAGCAATCCCCAGAGTGCTGGATTCCAGGTGATCAGCACATTGTCGTGTTCTCAGTCTTTTCCATACTCTGGTTCAAGTTACAAGAAAAAACAGATTAAAGAGGGGCAGAAGAGTGATGCAATGACCACCTCTTGGACAGCTAGGGGCTTTTTTATGGGTTGTAACTAGTCTGTGAGGATTGGCTTTGTTTTTCACTATGCAGGAAATGTAGTTACCATAAGAAACAAAAGATGAAAATAATACTAATGATGTAAGAAAATTTTATAAGGAAGAGAAGAAGGTCAGTCCTGATATAAAAAAAAATAAATTATAAATACTGTGACTGCAGGAAAAAGAGACTAACATAGAAGTGCTATGTAGGACTTAAATTAAAAGATAATTGATTCAGTAGAAAAAGTAATTCTATGCTGGTACCTTTGGATCTTTAGATCAAAAAAAAAATAAAATCCACAAAATGCTTTCAGGAGCTGGATGCTTGCTCATTGAAACAGTGAAATGGCAACTGCTATAGACGGGGTGTTTACTAAAGTGGCAGGGCAGTGCTGCAGGCCATCATACTTAGCAGAGCTCATTAGAGCAATTATTTGATATCCCAAAGGATCAAGAAACACATGCCTACGGTCAGGAACTACTAAAAAGCTAAAATGCATAGAGGAGGACAGTTGACCTCTATTTTATGTCTATGCTCTTTATGCCTGAGTTAAGACAAACAAAAAAACCCCCTATAAACCTGTAACAGTGGTAGACACTACAGCATGAACTTTGGCAGCAAAGTTTTGGTTTATTTGGTAAAGCTGTCTGCAGGTTTTCAGCTCTAGATCTGTGTGTAGGGTTCTCAGAGGTTACTGAAAAATGGGTTGTATGAAAGAATTGCATTGCATTCCTGCCATTGACTGCCATTCAGTAACAGCCTTAATATTGATGCATCCCTCTGGTCTTGCTAATTGTCAAATGTTGTTTGACTCTTAATTTCAGTAAACTTTTAAAGTGGAAGTTATGATATCTGAGAGAGAAAGGAGGAAAAAAGCTGACATGTGAACACTAAAGTTGTCAAACAAGTAAAAAAAAAAAAAATGTAGAGACATCATTTAACCTGCAAGTAATAGTTTAGAAATAGATTTAAAAATCCTGAACCACTGAAACAGTACCTAAGTATGAATGACTTAAATACTTATTCATTTGGTGAAATTTATAACCATTTCTCTGCATGTCTTTTACATCAAAATAATCAGATTTTGTCATAGGAGAAGATTATCCAATTTGAGTTTAAATGGAAGTTAACAATCTCCATGTCTTGTTTTTATCTCCCAGCTCAACGGTAATTGCATCCTCCCTTATTATTCCCAAACAGAAATAAGAAATACACTGCTCACAGTTCCTCAAAATTCTTGAGGTGCAGAGTTGTCACAAACTGTTGCCTCTTTGTTCTCACCTCTTGGAGTCCTACATCTGTTGTTTTGTAGCAAATCATTGCTGTTCTTTTGTTTGCATTTTGGTAGCATAGTGCATTTATAAATCTGCAGGAGGGTGTTTGCTTTGGTTTTGATTTTGTTTTTTGAATCCGTGATAATAATCCCTGGTGCAGTTTGCCTTCTCTTGCCCAGAGGCAGGTACCAGTACATGTCTATGATGCACTTTTCCTTGTTTCTTCTTGCTGAGGAACTAGCTTTGTTTATTTCCTGAAGTAAAGAGATTAATCTGGTGACAGAGCCAAGGTTTATGTGTATGTGTAAAATCCTGTGGATGTTCAACTAAATGGTGTGTCCAGGCACTTAACAAGAGTGAGAAGCTCTAACTGTTGTTCAGCTGTTTCTGATCTTTTCACTGTTACCCATCCAAACATATATCAAACATGAACTGATGACTCAACAGCCCAGGAAAAATTCTCACCAATTCTTTACTTTCCACCTACATCCTGGTAAGGAGGGTCCGTGCAAGCACAGATAGCCCACAGACCCTGGTGCTCCCTGCTTGCTGTCAGGCAGCAGCAGTCAACTAAGTCATGAATTTACTGTGTTGTCCTGCCGTATCTAGTTGTGGATGCTTGTCACTGAAAGTATTGCCAATCTGTTGGGCTGGAATTGTGCCAAAGCATATGAAAACAGGGATAAGACTGTAGGGTTGGCATGTGCATGAAGAAAGGGGATACTTGATGATTGGGGGTTTTTCAGTGCTGGTTCTTTGAGACTTTGCTTGAGCTTGTCAAATAAGTCTTGGTGTAGAAGCCTAGAAGTCAAACCTTATCTCTGTTGTATTGCTTCAGATAACCAACAGGATCTCCTTCAGGCTGTAGTTTTGAAGGAGGTAATAAACTGTTCAGACTTCACTGAAGCTGTAGGGACGGTGACCGGCCACTTTTCCATAGCAATGACGGCAATTAGTGCGTTTGAAAACCACAAGCTCTGTAGAAGTACTTCCAGCCCCACAGCAAGTGGATGCATTCAGAAATGGCCTTGATGGGTTTGATACTGTCGATCTAATGCGTAAAGCTTTCCAGGATGTCACCATCTACCTTTTGCTTATTCTCTATGGTTTTATAGAGATTGGCGCCGAGGAGAAACAAGAGATGATGAAAGACCTTTCCGACGAGGGGATGATCTGCCCCGACGAGGGGATGATCTGCCCCGACGAGGTGCTGCAGAAGAAAAGGAACGGCCTTCTATGGAGTCAACAGAGGATAGGCCACCAAGGCGTGAAGGGGAGGAGGACAGGCCACAGAGGCGTGAAGGTGACGAGGACAGGCCGCCCAGACGTGGATTGGATGAGGACAGGCCGCCCAGACGTGGATTGGATGATGACAGAGGGAGCTGGCGTGCTGCAGATGATGACAGGCCACCCAGGCGTGGAATGGATGATGACAGGCCACCCAGGCGTGGAATGGATGATGACAGGCCACCCAGGCGTGGGATGGACGATGACAGGCCACCCAGGCGTGGCTTGGACGATGACAGAGGCAGTTGGCGTGCAGCAGATGACGACAGAGGACCAAGGCGTGCTTTGGATGACGACAGGCCGCCCAGACGTGCTTTGGATGACGACAGGCCGCCCAGACGTGCTTTGGATGACGACAGGCCACCCAGACGTGGAGTGGATGAGGACCGGCCGCCCAGACGTGCTTTGGATGATGACAGGCAACACCGGCGCGCGCTGGATGACGACGGGGGCGGCTGGCGTGCTGCAGATGACGACAGAGGTCCCAGGCGGGGGATGGATGACGACAGAGGTCCCAGGAGGGGGATGGATGACGACAGAGGTCCCAGGCGGGGGATGGATGACGACAGAGGTCCCAGGCGCGGCATGGATGATGACAGGATGTCAAGGCGTGATGATGACAGAGGACCATGGCGTAACGCAGACGATGACAGGCTCTCCAGACGAGATGATGACAGGGGTCCGTGGCGTAGCAGTGATGATTCAAGACCAGGTCCATGGAGACCATTTGGTAAACCAGGTAAAATACAATGATATAATAATCTTCCCTGCAAAGCATGTGATAACCTAGTAGAGAATGAATGTAATGTACTTGGTGACAGAGATGGGAAGATCAACTCTGAAAATGTCTGGATTAATTTGGCTACCGTGGACACTCTACTTGGTATCATTAAACCTTTTAATTTGGTTTAATAAAAAAAAAAATAAGTAAAAAATGCAGCAGTGTCTGTTGCTTTGCTTGGAAGATGCCTGCAGGTCACATAGTAATGCTGGTAATTAATGTATGTGCGAAAAACAACATACAGAAGTTGAATGCTCTGATGGGAAAGAAACATTCTCACTAGATTATCACACCTTGGTCTCTTTCCCTAGCCCCCTCTCTCTGTGTGTCTGAAATGAAATCCTTCTGAGGAGGATTTTAATACATCATTCAAGTGGGACTGGTTTTGAGAAGCCTTTTCTGTGTGTAAAAAACAATGTTCCTGCTTTTGCCTTTTCCTTTTTGCTTTTGTGTTTGCCTTTCTTGGAAGTCCCGCTTTGAGCAGGAGTTTGGATTAGATGACCTTCTCAGGTCTTTTACAGTTAGAATTGCCCTATTCTTATGAGTTTCTTTCTAGTTTTAAGTCTTATTGATGGTGACTAGAACAACCATTTCTCATTCTTCCCAGAACTGTTGATGACATTTAAATGCTAGATATCATTTAGATTTCCAAGTTCTTTTTATTCAGATGTATGCATTTGCAGATGCCACATCAACTTTTACAGACACTTAATTCTGTAATCCACACTTGTAGAGAAGTTACCATAAACTCCCATAGCTCTTTCCTTTCTCCTGTTTAAAGAAAAAGCAGGCTGCATAATAAAGAGCTCCATTCACAAATAACTGACCGATACTGCAGGATGCAAGGTGTAAGTAGGTGGTAAATTATAGTTGTATTTTATAGTGCACTATAAAATACAGCTATATAAAAGCACTAAGTTTTTGGTAAATCTCCTTGCTTTTAGATTTTCACAGAGGAATCTGCTGTCTAAGCTGCCCCTCTGCGTCTTTTCACAAGACCCTTGGGGAGTTTGCCATTTCTGACTAAAAACTACAGGGTCTGATCAGCTCTGCTGAACTGTTACAGGCACTCCTGACAGATGAGGTCTGTATTATTGTCGTTAGATGAAACAGTTTTGAGTGTTTGGTCTGTGGCTTCTGCTCAATGTGCACACTTCTTACAACATCTTGAGTCTGATCTTCACAGATCAAAACTTGAAGAACCAGTTTCTGTGGGGGAAGTAAAGGATTCTTTGTCTACAGAGAGATCAGAGGTCAGTCAAAAATTCCTTTGACTGTTTCTTACTTTACTTATAGGAGGCTGGAGAGAACGAGAAAAGGCTCGTGAGGACAGCTGGGGCCCTCCCAGGGACTCCAGACCTACAGGAGACCGTGAGTGGGATAGAGACAAAGATCGTGACGAAAATGAGAAAGACCGGGAATTTGACAGAGAGAGAGATTTTGATAGAGATGATCGCTTCAGGCGTCCCAGGTTTGACTTCTCTCTTTAAATACTTCTGGAATGTTTCTGTGAAAGGAAAAAAAAGAAAAAAAAAAAAAAAAGTGTCCTGCTGATAAGGAAATAACATTGCTGAGTGAAGGGAACAGTGGTTGGTCTGTATGTAATTAATTAAGCACTTAAGGCAGTAAGTGGATAGTGGCATTTGGGGGCCTTTTTGGTTTGTTATTTTTAAGACAGCAGAAGGTGTTTACAAAGGGAATCCCAGAATGCTTTACTGCTTTTAATTTGGGGGTGCTTGTTGTGGGTTAGGTTTTTTTGGCTTATTGTTTGTTATTTTAACCTGTTATCAAGAGAATTTTGTGTTAGACTCTGTAAAAACAGAAGAGGTTTTGGAAGTATGTCAGGGTGTTAAATAGAGGCTCACTGGGCCTGAAAATACCTGTGCTGTGATTTTATTATTGCTTCTTTCCATAGCAAAGGTAAAATCTTAACATTTATGTTTTGAATGACAAAAGGGATGATGCTGGTTGGAGAAGAGGACCAGCTGAGGAAACTTCTAGCTGGAGAGATTCAAGTCGGCGTGAAGAATGGGACAGGGGTGGTCGTGACATGAGAGATCGACGTACTGATGACAGAGAACCACCCCTCAGAAGAGGACCACCACCCAGATCTGACCGTGAAGAACGTATGTTTATTTTGGTGTTCCTAAAGTTTTACATTGATTGTAGGGCCTTCATGTTACTCTAACTGTGCCAGGGTGTGGTATAATGGGAGCAAGCTATATTTTCAGCCACTTAAACTCTCTTGTATAAGCAAAGTAATAGAAGCTGTAGTGTAATTGAGAATTCTTCCTTGAATCTTAAATTTTTTTTTTCAGTTGTACACTCTTCTGTCTTAGTAACATTTCACATCTGCAGCAGAATGTTACCACATTTTAAGTATGTAGGTAGGATTAAGTTCAGGGTGAAGGAAATTCTTCTCCTTAAATTATCAAGATAGAAGTCCCAGAAAATAATTTATGGATTATTTTTTCAAACCATTAAAATGTGAGGAAAATATTTCCAAACAAGGCCTTAGGGGTTTCACACTGTTAGTGGCATTGATTTTGATGAGTTCCCTATTTTAATTGCATGCATTAAACTTTTTTTAATTATGTACCTTTATAAATCATTTTGCTGTGTTCTAAAAATACAGCAACAGCAAATAAGTTTGGCACGAGATACCACATCCTCCAGTTTGGCACGAGATACCACATCCTCCAGTTTGGCACGAGATACCACATCCTCCAGTTCTGGCATCCTCGTGTTCATAAATCCCGTGTGGTCTCTGCCCTGAGTGTGGGTGCTCCCTGGACCTGGGTGCTGTCAGGCAGCTGGTCTCGGAGAGCAGGCTGGAACGGGACACGTTGTACTGGCCCTCAGCTAATGGCTGAGGGTTCTCAGTGTGGAGTTCTTTTATGTATCGAGAAGTTTTGGTCTCTGACTGGTTTGGTATTTGACCCAGCTTTGTTCACATGTAGCTGGGGTAGAATTCTTAACACCCTTTTGGTGGAAATGAACAAGGCCTTATATAGTAAAGGCTGGTAGATGCTGCCAGCAGTGGAGTCACATAATCCAGTGCTGTTTATACCTCTGATTTCAGTAGGCTGGAGAGTAATTTGCTGCCTTTTGAGACAGTGAACACCTAAACATGTTCTGCAAGTGTTTTTAGGTTGAGATTTTTCTGTTTTCAGGGTTCAGTCATTTCGAAGGAGACACTTTTGTGCTTTTGATTCCGGTAATAATGATAAGAATATATCTTAGATGATAAAACCATGTACATCAATAGAAGATTCTTACTGCACTTGTGTGTTAAAGATGACACTTGAGTTCCTCTCAACCATCCTGAATGTGAAGAGGCTCGAGTAGTTCCTGTCCATTACTTCACTACAAAATTAAACTATGCATTTGGCTGTTGCCATCGTATTGCCTCTTGGCAAGACTGAGAATCAGTGAATCAGACTGTCGGTGTCAGGTGTATTTGAACTCTTGCAGGCTGCTGGTGGAGCATGACAAAGGTGGTTTTATTGTCTTTCTATATTTGTAGCAAGCTCGTGGCGGCGTGCTGATGACAGGAGAGAAGAACGTGGAGAAGAACGGGAAACAGTTCGGCGATCAGCTCCTGCTCCTGCTGCTTCCTCAGCTTCTGCTCCTTCCGCAGCCTCCAAAGATCGAGAAAGAGACGGGGAGAAGGAGAAAGGTTCCTGGAAAACAGAAAAGGAGCGTGAGCCTGTTCGCCGTACTAAAAATGAGACAGATGAAGAAGGGTGGACCACTGTACGACGTTAAGTGAAAATTTGAATTTAACCAATGTTTTAGCTTTGATTTGATCAAATCCATGGATTATATTTGTGCTTATAAACATTCTGAATTGGAATTCTTTAACAAATGTTTTGAAGTAACATGAAAGCATGAGCTTGAATTACTTACTCATATAGATTGATCATGCACAAAACTCACAGCAGAAGGTTGGAAACTGAATGCCAGTTTGAAATTTCAAATTATGCTTATTTCATGGGTCATTTGTTGCTAAAATAAAAAGAAGCAAGCCCACAGCTGTCTTGAGTAATGCTTCTATCTCGCACCAAAGCAGGCTGACCTTTTTATTTTTAGCCTTTCTTAATTTGGAATGGGGTATTAACGTCACCGAACATGCATTTGAAAACACCTCTGTTCACCCAGTGGAATTACTGAAAAAAACCCACAGAGCTAAATCAATTTCCATAATTAACCAAAAAGAATTTGAAAAAATATAAAAGCCCTCTTTTATGTAGGTATCTTTCAGGGCAGGCGGTTTCTGGGAGACTTATTTTATCACTATCTAAATTCAGTAAGTTGTTTAAATGTGAATTAAATACAATAAACATGATCAACATCAGCTACACTGGGATGTTTTCTGTAGATTTACTTGAATACCTAATGCCTCTGAGGCTCTTCTGCAGTCCTTGTTCCAGTAACACATACTGCTGTGGTGTACACCACAAAACTTGGAGCTTTGACAATTTTAAGTGTTTTGGGAAGCATATGGCTATGTATTTTCTGTTGCCAATATCACAACCGCTTTTTCCATTACTGGATAATTCATGCCTTTCAAGGATTTATAAATATTGTCATATTTAAAATGTGTGGTTTTGGAGAAATTGTTGAATTTCCCCCCCAATTCTTTGTCTTCAGGGTCAGTTCTTTCCCTTTAAAAAAAACAAAAGAGGAAAAAAAAAAAGTGATTTGTAGTAATGGCTGTCTTGACTTCAGTTTTAGGGTGTGGAAACAACGATTAATGATCTGCTCATACTGAAGCCAGCACAGAACTTGCTGCTGTGTGTTTCTTCAATGATAAATAAACAACTTAAGGAATTAGCTGCTACAGCGTCTTGACTTTTAAGTAACCTCCTGCAGTGTACATGGATGCAGAACAGCCACTGAGTGAGTCTTTCTCTACCTGGTTCTGTACCAGCTGAAGGAGAATGTGAGAGCACCTGTAATAGTTTCTTCCTGAGAAACCTGGTTTAGTTTTAACATGTGTGAACAAAAGTTGTAATACTTCTCTTGTCCTGTTCCTTCCCCTTTCTGAGTTATGCAGGACCACCAGAGATTTCTCTGGGAAAAAAAAAACTGCTCTGAGAGTGATCTTCTGAGGGCGAGATTTTTGTGCCTTAGGAGCCTGTCCTGTCATTGTGTGTTGAGTCACAGCATTCCTTCAGATGGGTACTTTTAAGTACTCAAAGGCTGCAGTAAGGTCTCCGTGGAGCTTTCCCTTTCCAGGCCAAGCAAGCCCTGTTCCCTCAGCCTTTCATTCCCAGCACGTGCTTCAGCCCTTGACTATTGTGTTGGCCCTCTGCTCAATTTACTGAAATTTAGCAATGCCCTCCTTGTAGGGGGGGCCATGGGATGCAAAAACCACATGCAGTAATCAAGATGAAGTCTACTGAGGGCTCAGGGGAATAGTCTCCTCAACTACAGCCTTGGGTCCTGTGCAGCCAGCCTGAGATTTGCTGGCTGATGATCAGCTTTTGACCTTCCAGGGGCCTTTGAGCCACAGCCCAGTCTCATTGCAAGGGCTTCTTCCTTGGCACAGCAGAACTCGGCCCTTCTCATTGCTGTATTTCATCCGGCTCTTGCCCAGCCTGTCTGGTCCCTCTGGAGGGCAGCCCTGCCCTGAGTGTAGCAACTGGTCTTCCCCCTTTGGTGTCATCCAGAAACCTGCTGACAGAGCCCTGGCCACTGCCTCCAGGTCCTTGAGGAAGATGTCAGGCTGCATCCCAGGACAGACCCCTGTGATACTCTGGGCTGGACTGCACCTGGAGCAGTGACCAGGATGCTGAGCCTGAACATCAAGCATTTTTTCTGCCCACCTTGTTATCTAGGCTGTAATGTCCCAGCTTGGGTACAGGAATATTGTGTGAGGCAGTGTTCAAAGCCTTTCTAAAGTTGAGATGAAGACCATTCACTGCTCTTTCCCTTGTCCACAAGGGTGTTTCATTGCAGAAGGCAGGTGAGTCAGGTGTGATCTGCCCTCAGTAAATCCATACTGACTCTTCCTTGTCACCTTCTCTGGCATGTGCCCAAAAACATGTTCTGAAATTACTTGCTCTGTGATTTTCCACAGGACTGAAGTGGCACCTACTGGCCTGCAGTTTCTCAAATAGACCCACTAGTGACCAAATCCAACAGCTAAAAACTCCATTTACTGCCTGATTATACAATAATTAGCACAAAGTCTGTTTACCTGAACATGTTGATGAAGTCAAATGAATTCTCTGTCAAGCATTGCTGTGTTTGACTAATTAATTTACCGAATTAATTTACTTGTAAGATCCTCTTTGGAGTACTGCAAACAGCTCTGGAACCCATAACACAAAAAGAAGATGGATCTGTTGGAGAAGGTCCAGAGGAGGGCCACAAAGATGATCAGAGGGCTGAAACCCCTCTTCCAAGGAGAGGCTGAAGGAATTGGGTCTGTTCAGCCTAGAAAAGGGTCTGGGGAGACCTTATAGCAGCCCTCCAGTACCTGAAGGGGGCCCACAGGAAAGCTGGAGGATGTTTTATAAGGGCATGTGGTGACAGGACAAAGGACAGTGGTTTTAAACTAGAGTAGGGTACATTTAGATGAGACACAAGGAAGAAGTTCTTCACTGCGAGTGTGGTGAGACACAGGAAGGGGCTGGCCAGAAAAGTTGTAGACACCTTATCCCTGTGTTTAAGACCAGGCTGGATAAAGCTCTGAGCAACCTGGTCTAGTGGGAAGTGTCCCTGCCCATGCAGGATGCTTAGAACTAGATGATCTTTAAGGTCCCTTCCAAGTGAAGCCATTTTATGATTGTGTGTTGAGCTAAAACAGCGAAAATGTTCGGTGACCCTTAAAGATACAAACAGTCACAGGCTCTATTTAGAAGGCAGAACTTAAGGCCACTGCTGGTTAAATGGATGTGGATGTTGCTCAATTAAAACATCTGCCAGGAGCAGAGCAAGGCAGGTGATGAGGTAGGAACAGTTCCGTTTCTTCCTCCCTCTGGAAGCAGCCCAGAGCCTGACCCTCAGCTGGTGGGCAGGGCTGAGGACTATCAGGGTGCTGAGCAGCAGGGTATGGGCATTTTAGTTGTGTCTCACTAGAGTGCCTTTAAAAGACAAACACACACACACAAAAAAAAAACCCTACCGAACAAAACACAAAAAAACCAAACCACACCTTTTTTTTTTTAGAACAATCAGTATTTTATGAGAAGGGGCAGACCACAGCAGAGGCAATGAATGCAGTACTGCCATTCCAGCCTGGACACAGCCACAGCTACATCTCAGGACATATCCTGACCTGTGTGGTCACAAGCACACTGAGGAGCTACCTGGCTGGTGTCCAGCTACAAGGCAATCTCAAACAGAGATTACTGGGACTCTTATCTTCCTGTACAAGAAATGTATCTTTAACATCTGTGGGCTGTGATCATTGCCTGGGATCATTGACTGGAGCTGCTACACATAAGCATAGCCTCCTTCTGTAACCAGAGGTCCTGTTGAACTGTGTAAGGCTACAAAGTGAAGTGTTAGGTCAGCGAAGTGCAAGATGCAAAAATGTACCTGCCTGTTATTTGGGGACTAGAAGCCACCCTGTGTAGTTCACTGCAGGACTGTGACAAGTAGACACACGAGTAGTATAACAAGATGACCCCATTCTTCCTATTTCACCATGGCAGGACCAGCTAAAATTGAAATGCTCTACACTTTGTCTGGTCCCCCTCTTAAATAGAATTATTACTGCATTTAATTATGGTAGGAAGGAGATTCTACAAGCTATTCCACTGTGTTCTGCTAATCACAATCTCCCTTGCTGCAATTTAAGCTTTGTTAGTCCTTTGACTCTTGAGCAGGACAATCTACTGGCTTTGCTACATCTTTTCATGCATAGCAGATCACACCTGCTTTGCCCAGACAGCAGGTGTATTAGAAGGAATTACCTTCCTCCCCACACAAAAGTTTAACTTTCTCCAGTATATATTAACCTATATATCTGGTGGACCAAACTGGCACCTCTATGGGAAGGAGAGACATTTTACAGCCATGGTGATTTAGTTTGATGGCAAAGCAGCTACCTGAGGTACTCTGGTCAGCAGACTGACACCGAAACTGTCCAAATACGATTTCCACTTAAGATGGGGACAGGCTTACCTGACTTCAGCTGCATCAAGTTATCTGTGCATTTGAAAGTATTTTTTAGTTGGAAGTGGCTTGCTTTTTGCCAAGTCTATTCTCAACTGAGGAAGATTGATTACAGGCTGTCCAGGACTGTGTTCCCTCCTCTTAGCAGAGTATCACCGTGGAAAAGATTCCATGACTTACATGCTTAGGAATATTTCCCAGTGATAAAGCAATTCTCTGAAGGTAAAGTATTTGGTTTAAACAACTGGCCATGATATTTTGATTTGCAGGTGCCTGTAGAATAAATGAAAATAATATCTGGATTTTCTTCCACTGCTTCTGTGGAGCCTGTAACAGCTCTAACCTGGGCTGCTTTCAGATTAAACTATTTGCTGTTCCTCAGATTTAAATTACTAATGTAAATGGTTTGCAGTATTTAAGGAATCAAATTAACACTATAAGCACTATCTGTAGTAATGAGCTTTTCAGAGTGACCAAGAACAAGCATGTTTTAGCTTATTCAGTGCTGCAAGGAGCACACTGGTGCACAGGAAATTGCAGGTTACTTAAACCCAAAACAAAACACAAACCAAGATGTCCTTAAATGTTTGATCTTTGTGAGACACTGACCTGTACAACCTGAAAGGGTAAACTGTCCTGATGAAAGATCATGTCAAGCAATTGAAGAGCCTTGTTCTCAGGCTGCCTTTTGCAGATTCCGAATCTTGTCATCTCCTCTCTGCAATAGTTTGGAGTTTCCCCCAGCCCCCCAGCTGGTGTTTTGAAGCTGTTACTCTACCTCCTTACCCATTAAGACTTAGATTGGATGTCTAATGCCATGTAGCAGCTATGACAGGCAGCTCTCAGCCTTTCCATGGGCTGCAAGTACATGTGTGGGATGAGAAGAACCAGGAGTGACAGGCAGCAGCAGAGGCCATTGATGCAACAGTTTTCTCCTTAGACAGGCAGAGTGAAGAAAAAGGTGCTGCAAAAGGCCAGTGCCATCCACAGCAGGAAATCTTCTGGTGTCTAGAATTTCCAGGGGTTGCAAATAGGGCTGTTGCTACACAGCAGCTTAAAGTAGAAACCAGAGAGGAGGGGTGGGTACATCACAAACACTGAGGAGCATTTCCAATCCAGCCCTGACAGAATTACTCCTTAGAAAACATGCAAGACATTTTCTTAGCTTTTCTTGCTTTTGTGTCCAGTAGCAGTCATTAAATGCACATACTGATCTTCAAACTTCCCACATGGAGGTAACAAAAGTACAGAAGGAAACTCTTCCCATAGCTTGATTGTAACACATGGTGGTTACACATTAAAACTACGAGGTCCAACCAGCATCACAAACCCAAACGCATCTAACAGCTTAGAAGATCCCATGATACAACCCCCCCAGAACAAGAGGCAACACACAACTGCTATTTATCATGAGAAGGTAGCAGCCACAAGGTTAGCTGCAGTCACTATGAAGTGTTATTTAATGCAAGCCCCACTGCTTTTGGTAACAAGAGCTGACACCATGTTTGGAGCCATTTGATGAAGATTTAAGAGAACAGTTCCACACAAAACTAGTTTCTCCCTCCCAACAGCTGCAGCTGGGAGTCAACAGCAGTGCTGAATAATGAACCCTAGGCCCTCCTCCCCAGTCGATCCTGCACATGATTGGTCTCAGTTCTCCACTGCCCTGCCCGTATCCCCCAACCCGTTAAGCAGCTTTTCAAAAGGAATCCACACAAGCGCGCATCACCTCTTGCTTGCCTAGCTCCCTTTCTCTGTCAGGACACATCTCCTTTCTCATCCTCCTGGCGATGCCCCAGCAGTTCCTGCACAAGGCTCTTCACCTCCCTGCTTTTGGTAGGGCTATCCCAGCAGACTGAGCACCCCTCTGTGTCCTGGGTGGTGGTAAAGCCATCTACAGCATAACCCTCTGCTCTGAGAGCCTGGGCATTTGCCTTCCATCTCCAGAGGACTCCCATGTAAGCTACAAAACTGCTGCTGCTCCTTGTCCTGCCTCCAAGTCACAATGAAAATTATTCCTGATTTCTTGAGCATTACAAGTCCTCTCTGATACTTGGTACCAAGAAACTGCCATCCCCTAGGGTCCAGATCCTGAGCATCCACCTCACATTTTCTACAGTCTGTGGAGTATTAAGGATATTTGTTAACCACACAGGTAGATCCCTCCCACTGTGCAATGAGTTAAAAACTACATTCTCTTGAAAATACATCACCTCCCCTTCCACAGTCCTGCTCGGGTCACAGCTTTCGTGCTTTGTCCAAGTCTCTTCTCTCCAAAGGCTTTCCATCACCCCCCCCAACCCTTTCCCCACCACAAACACAAACTGCATCACAGCTCATTTTCTGCTGTACTCCCTGCTTTTCCTTCAGAAAGGGCTCGGTTTGCACCTCAGCCCGCAGTCATCATGTTTTCAAGCATGCACTTTGCTGCTTTCTCCTCTCGGACCTTCCTGAAAGCTGCTTATTGGACACGGGGACCTGTGACACCAGCACTGTCGGGACGCTTCAAGGGTGACCGTGGGCAACGGCACGGCTCTCCCATCGTGCTGGGCAGGGTGCTGCGATTTCGAGGTGTTTATTAAATACCGAGCAAGTAACTGAGCGCAGGTTTGATGACGATTTGCTTCCCGGCTTGAAGATCGGCAAAGAAAACCACTCGGATGTTTAAGAACTTAAACGCAGAGTGCTGTACCCTAATTAAACACCCTGCTATTAAGAGGCATGACGGCCGCTCTCCCGCCCGGCCCCCACGGTACAGCTCCGGGCTGAACACCGCCAGCCAGACCCCCCGACGGCACGGCGCGGCCGGGGAGGTGGCTGCCACCGCTTCCTCCCCCCTCGGGGGAGGCAGAGCCTGGCGCGGCCGGCAGCAGAGGGCAGCGCTGCCCCGCTGCAAGCGCCCGGGGAC
>JANIJG010014127.1:0-18484 GCA_024611175.1 Megaceryle torquata | reverse complement strand
TATATATAGAACCCCCCCCCCCCAACCCAACCAAAAAAACCACAAAAAAACCCAACCAACCAACCAAACAAAAAGACCAAAACCAATTTAAAATGTCTATAATCCACAGTCTGGACTATATTCTAAAAAAATCTGCATTATTATAATTTCATTCCTCCATTTCTCTGAACTAAATGCTGAGCCTGACACTACTATTCACTACTGGTGGATATGGTATAATCCAGAAAGTCTGTGATCTCCTCAAGCTCCTCATACCTTTTTAAAAGACCTTTTAGTTTAATAGCACATTCATATGTTGAGATGAAGATGTTTTAAGCACTTTATGCCACAGATAGGACAGAATAAAACCCATACATTTGCAATTGTTTGGCTAGTGAACTGCAACTACCATTAAGCTGCTCAGATTCAATCAGTAATCTGTATCGTGATGTACTGAGTCTAGTAATTGAAAATTCTGAAATATTAAGATTTTCTTTGAAATATGTTATCCTTAAATGTTTAAGTTTCTACCTAAAATGTAGAAGACAACAATAATAATAAAAAAGGTGTGAATATAGAAATGTGGTCAAATATACATTTACTGAAAATATAGGATAGTGTGTATCCATTGTAGGTGTGTAAGGATATAGCTTGACTTTTTTGTTTTATTTTTTCAGAAATTGAGTGACAGTTCCCCTGAGGAAAACAAGGTAGTTGAAAATAACATTTAACAAGCAAGTAAATAAACAGAACTACTGCGTTGCTTCATGTGGAAATTAGTCTATTAGATATGCAGGCAACATGATTTCCATGGTTACAAATGACCTGCTAATCTCTTAAATTATCCAGTCAACACGAACAACAAGCCTACTAAGTAATTATAGTAAAATGCACAACTGATGGGATCAGTATTTTCAAAGTGAATACCTCCCAAAGAGAGAAGTTTTTTACCAGGTAAGGAGTTACCTCACTATTTCAGCATAGATTCATTGCTGGATTTCTCTGAAATAGTTTACCCTGATTTTTTTTTTTTTTAAGTAACATTATTTTATCCATCATGTTAGTATTTTAGGTAAGAACAGTAACCTTAAATTCAGTTTATCTAACTGAAGGAAAACAAAACAAAAAAAATTTAAAAAATCAGTGGCTTTTGAATGACCACTGTTCATACCATAATAGCTGTAGAAATACTCATTCAGAGGTTTCCTCATAATTTTCTAAATCTAATGTAAATTTAAAACTGCTCTGAAATGGCAACAGTAAAAGCTCTTTATGGTCCCCTACATGAGGTATATACATAGGTGCAATAACTTCTGTGGAATGCCTATTGCATCATCATCAGGGTTTTAACGAAGTGGTAACTGCTTTGGTATCTTGACCTACAGACAATGACCCAAACCATTTTGCTAATGACTTATTCCTTGTATACTACTTTTTGTTCTAATTAATCCTAAAGGCTCATCAAGGTTTTTCATCCTCTTGTGTCTATACTATAAACCACCGCAAACATATTACCTTCATTTTTTCTCTCTTGGGTCCCTAAACAGGGACAAACAGTTGCACTCTTGAGTTAATTTATAAACATTGCCAACTTCCATAACTTTACTACAGCCTTGTAATACTTTGCATGCTTATAAAGCCTCAGCACCTTCCAATTTTTGTGGTATGAGAAATGTTGCCTTCATTTAAAGAAACTGTGTGGATATAAAAAAAAAAATTGTATCCCTTACAAATGAAAAGAGATGACTTTGTCCTACTGGAAAATTTGGAACCTTGAGTTCCAAATTTAAAGGTAAGTCAAAGGAATTTGAAATGTTTTACAGTGTAAAATTCCTGGGGCCTGACTCAAGTTCTGGATACAAGCAGTATTGCCTGCTGATTTTGTTATGATTTAAGTTAGTGATGGAATTCTCTTTTGACTTGGATGTCTAGACTTCAATTAAATCTCTTTGATTTCCCCTGTTTAATATCTGAGGTTTATTTTTTTATCAATACCAGAAATATGAGCAGTGAAGTCCTTACCCCACATTTTATAACATGAACTTTCCTTTTGCCAGTCTTTATATTTCCTCCTCTTTCACTTTACCCTTTAAAGTGCTTTAAAATAAAGTATCTTCTTTCCCAGTTTTACTAGGACAGCATTACCTTCCCTGTGATTTTTTTTTTTCACTGTGTCATTGTCAAAACTTTGAAGCAGTCACTTTTTTTCCAAAAGGTTATTTTATTGATTTAGCCTTCTGTCACTGTTTTTTGCCACCATTGATCTTCCATGTAGGTGGTGAACACACTGAGACTGGTAGTCCAAGAACAATCAAAAGAAACTTCAGAGCCTTGAGATGGGTGGTGAGGGAATCTGGAACACAAATTATCTTTTGTTCTCTTCTTCCAGTCACAGGCAGCAACACTGGAATGAACAGACAAATAGAGTCTATAAATACATGGCTTCATAGCTGATGTCACCACAAAAATTTTGGCTTTTTTGATAGTGGGAAGGCCTATACAGCACCAGGCTTGATGGTATCAAATGGGAGACACCCTTCTCAAGATGGGAAGAGAGTCTTCGCACAATAGATTGAGGGGCTGACTGATAGGGTTTTAAACTAGATATGAAGGGGGAGGGGTATGTAACTGGACTTATTAGAGAGGTCTCTGGGTGTAGTAGCTCAGTGCTTGTGAGGCAGCATTTTTGAGAACCAGAAGGCCTACAACCCCACAAGGGCAATAACTGTGTGCTCACCTCCCTTTCCGAAATGTTTATACACCAATGCACATAGCATGGTGGAAGAGCCACTGACGAGAGTTGTGCTGTTGGACCTTGTATTAATGAACAAAGAAGGCCTGGTTGGGGATGTGAAAGTTGGGGTCAGCCTTGGTGGTAACGATCATGACAGGGTAGCGTCATGGGCAAAAAGTAGGACTGCAGCCTTGGACTTCAGAAAAGCTAACTGTCCTCTTCAAAGAACTACTTGGAGGAATCCCTTGGGTTAAAACTCTAGAAGGTAAGGGAGGACAAGAGACCTGGTTAATATTCAAACATCACTTCCTTCAAGTTCAAGATGTGCATTCCTCCGAGTAAAAAATCAAGTAGAGGAGGCAGGAGACCAACATGGATGAACAAGAAGCTGCTGAAAAACTCATAGGGAAGAAAGAAGTTCACAGCTTGTGGAAAAGGGGCCTGGTCTCTTGGGAGAATTATAGGAACATTGCCAGGGTACATAGGGATGCAACAAGGAAGGCCAAGGCCCTCTTAGAATTAACTCTAGCAAAGGAAATAAAGGAGAACAAGAAGGGCTTCTTCAAATACATCAATGGGAAAAGGAAGATTAGGGATTGTTTCATCTAGAGAAGAGGAGACTAAGAGGGGATCTTATTAATATTACAAAAAGCCTGTATCAAAAACAGTGGGTTCAGCAGGAGTAAAGAAGTGATTGTGCCCCGGTACTCGGCACTGGTGAGGCTGCACCTTGAGTACTGTGTTCAGTTTTGGTGCTGCAGTATAAAAAAGACATTGAAATGCTGTATCAAGTTCAGAGAAGGGTAACAAAGCTGGTGAAGGGTCTGGAGAAAATGTCTTATAAGAAGCACCTGAGGAACCTCATATTGTTTAGTCTAGAGAAGAGGAAGCTGAAAGGAGACCTTATTGCTCTCTACAACTACCTGAAGGGAGGCTGTAGTGAGATGGGTGTTGGTCTCTTCTTGCAGGTAACTAGTGATAGGATGAGAAGAAATGGGCTTAAATTCCACCAGGGGAGGTTTAGATTGGATATTAGGAAACATTTCATTATTGAGAGAGTGGTTAGGCATTGGAACAGGCTGCCCAGTGAGGTATTCAAAAGTTGCCTAGGTGTGGCACTTCAGGCCATGGTTTAGTGGTCATGATAATGTTTAGAAGACAGTGGGTCTTGATGATCTTGAAGGTCATTTCCGTCCTTAATGATTCTATGATTCCATGAAAGATCTGAAGGGTGAGTGTCAAGTAGAAGGGGCCAGTTTCTTTTCAGTGATGTCTTGTGATAGGAAAAGGGACAATTGTCCCAAGCTGGAACATAGGAAGTTCCATCTCAACATGAAGAAAAACTTCTTCACTGTGAGAGTGACAGAACCTGGAACAGGCTGCCCAGAGAGGTTGTGGAGTGTCCTCTAGAGACTTTCAAAACCTGCCTGGGTCTGTTCCTGTGTGGCCTGCCCTAGGTGCTCCTGCATTGTCAGGGAGGTTGGACTTGATGATCTCAAGAGGTCCCTTCCAACCCCTACCATTCTATGATTTTATGATTCTATGATTGTCAGTTTACCTTAGCCCCAGAAACCTTTGTCAAACATGATTTTTCCTAATTTTGTTTCATTCCATCATTTGGTTCATTCACCAAAACAAGGGGAAAAAAAAACCTTGAAAAATATCACACTGTGTTATATAGTTCATGTTCTACTTTTATTAGTCATCACTGATGAGCTGATCCAATATTTGCTATGTTGTGATACTGTGTAATGCCTAACACAAACCTGTTCTAATCTTTCAGAGAAACATAATTGGAAATGGTGGTAGTGTTGTTAATTACTGGTATTTGCATTTCTCTGGACTTTTCCAAAAGACTTTTTATACTTACTTAAATAAACTATAGAGTAGGTTATATGTAAAATATGTCCTTAAAAGCATGCAGACCTAAATGATGGCAATTCAACAAGCTCTTCAGTTACTTGTTTTCATATTTTATTGTTATAATAGATCTTCTTTAGACACTTGTCTTAATGCTGAATGATTTCTTTAGACAAAGGTAGGTGTTTGATGGTAATGGTATTGACTTTGCTGGTACCCTTTGTCTTCAGTACTTATTTCCTGCTTTTCCCCACTGAACATAAAAAAGGGAAAAATAACCATTTTACATCTCTATCATATTATCTACAATATCTATAACAGCTATATTATCTCTCATATCTCTCAGTATACCTCTTTCCTTCCTTGTCATCCAGATTGAAAGAGCAAGTATTTTAATGATGTCTAGTTGAGCTCTACTCACAGTATCTTTGGGTATGCCCATATACTTAATGTACACCTTTTCACTACACTATCCATCTCTTCTCCCTCCACCTTTCTCATTCCCAAACAGGAGTCTGAACTACTAAAATATATCACTAAAAAATATTTAGTTTTTCAGGGCTCTTGAGCAATGAAGCTGCCATCTGATTTTGCAAGAGGGACACTTCTACTCACCCTAATGTCTATTTCTGAGAAAGACAATTCTGATATTTTAAATTAGAATTTGCTATCTTTGTTCTATAATCTATAATTTCAGATGACAACTGTCTTTTTTTGTTGTTAAAAAAAAAAAGGAGCAAAAACATTTACCATTATATTTGTATACTAAAGACTGGTTGAGATGAGGGTCTTTTGACTGAAAAACTTATAAGCTTTTTTATATATAATGTTTATGTTCTATAAGAGATCTAGTAATAAAAAATGTCACATCTGACTCAAACTCAAAAATATTTTGATGCCTTCACACTGTATTACAACAGAGGCTTGCCAGTCTACAAGCTCACTCTATAATGTTTAATCAGTCATCCTCTTTTTGATCAACAGTAAGAACACATCTCTGATTATTCAATCTTTCATTTATAATGAAGTTATAAGCCAGTTTTACAATAGGCCTAAAATGAACATGTTTGGGCTCAATAACTTCTAATGGAGCTTTTACCCTAAGTAATTTCACTTCTGTTTGTCTGGTCTCAATGAAAATCCAATTACACACTGCATATATTGTCTGCAGCTGTTTGTGTTATGTATGTTTTTAATGTGAAGGAAAAATGTGTAGAACGTGAGGTTCAGTGAACTGTTCTTTCCTAGCTGAAGAATGCCAAATAACTACTGAAAGAGGAGGATGGAGGTCAGAGTTTTAACACTTCACTGAAGCAAAGAGTTGTTTATAACTCTATTAACTTCTAAATGATAACAAATACAACAACAAAGAGAGATTTTCTTATCTGTGGAAAGGAAATAATCTTTATTCCAATAAAAGGTTGGCTAGACTGCTTCCTACTTAAGGAGAAATTAAAATAAATCTGGGGGATGAAATATTAAACTAGCCCAGATCTTTAGAAAGACTTCAGAGGAAAGATTAAACCCAATATAGTCCACTAAAAGAGAGAAAATATACAGTCTGATTTTTGTATAGTTTCTTGAGAGAGAGAAAGTCTGATGAATTATGGAAAGACAGATCTTCTGATGCAACAGTAGGACCATTTGAAATGATGAAAATTTTTCATTCCCTCTTTTCTAAAGATTTACCATGAAATTGTCTGTTTTAGATACTAAATGTTGATATTTGCATGTTTACTCTATGATGGCTTGAATTAAGCAAAATTTGCAGACATGGGATAACAATCAAACATTCAATCAACAGAGCAGTGAATCTATGAACTGGAATGTGATTATCTGTAAATAAGTAACCCAGTGTTTTATCATATTTTCCTCTGTATTAACCAGTAATAAAGAGAGTCTGCAGAGACTGAAATTACAAGAGTCAGAGAATGCAAACGTTGCTTGGACATGTTGGGTAAAGATGAAAAAAAAAGAATCCCTAGTTGACACTAAAACTAGGAAGAGTCACAAAGAAGAGCAAGAAGAGATTCTATAAGGATGCAAATAGCAAAAAGAGATTCCGAGAAAGTATGGTCTACTGTTGAACGGGGGACACAGCCCCCCCTAAGCATGATACAGAAAAGGCTACATACCACCATTTTAACATCAACCTTCACAGGTGAAAGTTGTTCCCTGACCTTTGTGCATGCAGGTGTGGTTTCAGAAGGAGAGAGGCAGCCATCAGTGGGAAAGCAACAGTCTAAGGAGTGCTTCAGGGAGTTGGAAGTATTTGCATTTCTGAGGCCAGATGGGGCCTGCCAACGGGTGCTGAAAGAATTGACTGATGTGACTGCTGGGACACTTCCATGGCCATCCTAAATGAAAAATTGTGGTGTTGATGGGAGCTCTTCAACTATTGGTAAAAGGTTAACACTTTTCCTGTCTTTATTGAAGGCAATAGGGACACCTAATTCTAGTCAGCCTCACTTCAGTCCATGGAAATAAGATGGAGAAATCCTCTCCTAATTAATTTCAAAAAAATGTTAAGCATAAGATAGCAAATAGGAAGCCAATCTGGACAAATCATCCTGACCAATTTGATTGTTTTCTGTGATGAAATGTAACTATGTGGGTGAGGGGAAAGCACTGTCTGTAATATACCTTGACTTCAGTAAGGATTTTTTCACCATCTCCTGCAACATTTTTCATTTGAAATATAATAAAATATGTTCTGGATGAACAGATTATTGGAAGGGTTAAATGCTGTCTGGACCAGCAGGCTAAAACTGTAGCAATTGGTGGCTTGTTATTTGGTTGGCATTTGGTTGCATACAAAGAGCACAAGGGTCAATGCTGGACTGATATATTCAATTCTCATCTGGACTATGAAATGAACTGCACTCTCAGCACATTTTCAGATGGTACTAAATTAGGAGAAATTATTGTTGAACCGAATTATAGAAATTCAGTCCAGTGGGACCACGATAAACTTTGTCACTAGAACGAGCACGCACTTTGAGAAGCTCAGTAATTGAGTTCTGCAACTGAAGTAAAAAAAATAATCCCATGCATCTGTACAGCCAGGAAACAACTGTCTGAGTAACAAACATACCAAGAAAGAGACAGGTTTTACACAAGAAATACCAAAATTCTACTCTCCTGGCCAAGCTAAAATGCATAGTGGGTTGAAAGAGGAGTATGGTCAGCAGTCTGAGGGAAGTTATTATGTCCTCCCACTCAGTGGGAGATTTTCTTGTTGATAATAAGAGATCTTTTGAGTGCAGTTCAAAGCTGGTCATGAGCATAAGTGATTCAATACCATATCAGGGTTGCTGGAGATCCCTAGGAAATCCGGCTTGTTTGCTTCTTCCTCAGGTCAAGTGTCTGAACTTTCGAATAACCACAGCTAATACCAGCTTGTTGTCACACCAGAACTAACAGGCAAGAGTCAGATTTACTCCATTATACAAAAGAACACTTCATCAGTAGAATTGTTGCCTTCATTAGTAAATTTCTCACTTCTCACAGAACTTTTGGAATGGTAATAAATTTTCAGATGTATTTGAGATCCAAAAGAACTCTTTTTCTAACTGACCAAAAGTATAAATTTTTGTCGATTTTGGGGGCTTTTTGTTGTTTTTTTGGTTTTTTTTCTGGAAAGGGCTCACAGAACATGCTCTTTACTTTCACGAATACTGTGCCATATCCCAAAAATTTAAGCAACACAAGATCTTCCTAACAAGCTATGTAAAAAACAGCTTGCCATTGCAAAGTATCTTTTCTAGCTCTGACACTGTTTTTATCTTTGATGGGAGAGCTGCCAGAAGACAAGTACAATCAGCTGTCACTTCTGATGACAGCATTTTCACTTTTGGTGCATAAATAGATCACATTAAAGTCACTGGACAGAACATTATAAAAACTTTTTCATGTTTGAAGGTTGTTGCCAGGGATGGACCCTCTCTATCTGCTTGTCTGTAGGCTCAGCAAACAGTTCCATCAAGACTTTGTCTCTCTACATTGTTTGAGATTGTCCTGTACAGCTGTGTCAGAAAACTTGACAAGGTATAAAACATCTCTGAAATTTAATCTAATATGGACTGGCTAAAGATTTCATCTGTGTGCATATGTGGCAGTAGAGAGGAAAACAAAATAAAACAAAAAACTTCAAAATAACCCAGAAAGGACTGAGTTCTCTAACAAAGAGCATCCCAAATTTAACATAACCAGTGGTGACCATGGCAATGTCTAAAGACACTTCTATTTGACCAGCTGTGTCTCTATGCACAAGGCATGCCACTAGGCCAGTATCCAGTTTAATTAAATGGAAATGTTTTAGTTGTAACTATTACTGAAGATGATATGATATGATATGATTAGATTAACAGGAATTCTTAAAAAATATAAAACTGAACACACAGACTCTATTCTTATACCCTATCCCAGTATCCTTCCACATATCATGTTTCTTTAAGCTCTGAATCCAAGCTTCCCAACTCCTGCCATTCCTGCATTTCATGTCCCTAGAATTAATCTTAATTTTAACCCCCTTTCCTTCCTCATTCTTATTTCACATACTCTGATCTGCACAAATCTGGATCCCCAACATATTTTTTTATTTGTCACTAGCATCTCCTGTTCTACCAATGACTCACAAAACTAGGACTCTAGTCCCCTTCTTTCATTCACCTCAGCAACATTTCACATACCTCACCAACCCCCACACTCTTTGTCTGTTTCTCCTTGGGCTTTAAGAGAGGTCCTGAATGTTCTGGATGTTCTGGTCTGGCTAGGGTCATCAGTAGTAGCAGTAATCTCAATTCTTTCCATATAAAGACTCTTGTAGGGGCTGCTCATGTGACACATGAGAACAAGTTACGGAAGTTCACATAACTGTGAGGAATTATCTGTGAAGAGCAATTTATTCTTTGGGCTTGAGTAAAAAGCCTGTGGAAAAGTTGGAATTTCAGGTGGTGATGCATAAACCAAAAGTTTGTAAGCACTGTGCTATTGCAGATGCCATGGTGTGCAGCTATTGAGAAATGTTATTATTAAAAGGAACAATGAGTACACCTGCTGTAAATTCTGCTGGATTCCTGAGTGTAATGCAGTATTAAAATTACATTTTCAAGTACTGGTTTCATCTTGGCAGAAGTACTTTTCATTTTAAGATTTACTAATAATATTTGTTGAATGAGGAAAAACAATATTTTTCATGCTGCCTCTGTTTCAACATCCCCTTGCTGTCAGCACCAGCCTTTGTGCTCTTCTAAAGTGTCCTGGTTTGAGTGAGAATGGAACTAATTCTGTTCAGTGATTTTACTTTTCAGTTCAGTACTTCTAATTAACTGCACTGTCTGAAGTTAGCAGCCTGTTTTCACAGACAGTGTCTGCTGTGAGCAGTGATAACACCCCATGTTTAGAGTTACTAACAAGGATTGGTATGTAGACCAAGGCCACTGCTGGATCTTGTGTACCCCATTGGGGGGGTGTAAAAAGTAAAAGGCCACACCTGCAGGGAGGAGTGGACAGGGCAGGTGACCCCAAACTGACCAAAGAGGTATTCCAGCCCATATACATCATATTCAGTATAAAGCAGAGGGATCTGGAGGGTCTAAGAGTTTGGTTTTTTTGTTAGCTTGCTAGTTTGGTTCGCTTTCTAGCTTGCTTGCTTGCTCACCCTCTTTCTAGGGTCTCCTGGGCTCTTCTCCCCTCTTGGAATGCTTTGCAGCTTTGCTTGGCTTGGCTCAGGTCCTCTTTTGGTTCCTTCCTTGGAGCATCCAAGGAGGACTCTGTCCATTCTGCCTTTGATCCCAATCAGTGTGTTCCTGAATCCGGTACCAGAATCCAGCTCCTGAACACAGCTCCCATCTGGTGTGGGGCCCAGTCTGGGACCCCCCCGGTGCCTGTTCTACAGCATCAGTGGTGACGGTGATGTAATTACCATTGGGGGGTTGGGTTTGATACTGGTTTTGTATATATTTGTACATATTTTATGTTATTATTATTACCATTATTATTATTATTATCTTTAAAGCTGTTCTAGTTTCCTTTTGTCATCACTAAATCTCTCTCCCTTATTCTTTTTCTCTTAGCCTTTGGGATGGGAGGGGGTTAACAGAGAGTGTCTGTTATAGGTCTAAGGGGCCGCCCTGACCCTAAACCATGACATAAAGCATTAACACTTCCAGGAGGCTAAGGACACCCACACAGCGGTCAGCTAAAATACTTCCACAGAGTTCTTGTGATTTGGCCTACAGAGTATAATAACTCCTCTACTTGCCTAAAATTTCACTTGGAAGTTTTTAAGTAAGCAAACCCCTATACTTAACTGCTCCTTAATATTGATTGCTTTCCTGTGTTTTTGCATAAGCTGTCTGGTACAGTGTATTCACATTATAGGTAATGAAAACACATGAAGAGATTTTGTGGATTTTTTTTTTTTAAGTTCCTTTTTTTGAAGCTCAGATGTTGGCAAGGAAGATAAATATGAAAATAGAGTCACAGAAATTTAGATACAAGTACTTATCTTGGCATTTGAGCAACCAGTTGTCTGTCAATGCCAGTCAGAAAGGGTTTGTATTGTAAATGTAACATTTCTCCACACTATTTTTTAAATGCAGAATGCAAGAAAAAGGCTCCTTACATAGACTAAATTTTCTTTAAAATATACAAATAAAAGAACATATGTATCCCATCTTACCCTACTCCCTCTTCACAGGTAATTTTAGAGATTTATTTTCCTTTCTACATCAAGCCTTGGACCACTCTGACAATGACTTCTTTTCAACAGTCTTCAGAGCTACTTGCAGGGTTCAAATTCAACTCTATCTTTCTGCAGCACAGTGCCCACCTTGCATCAGAGTGTAAAAAAGTGACAGTTATATCTCTGATTCAATATTCTCTACCTATATGTTCAGTTCCATCATCAGTCCATGACCAAGCGTGCAAACATTACAGCTTCTCAAAGGTATGTCATTCATGTTAAATGCCAGCATTTCAAATTTTCTTTTCTCAGATGCATCAGCCTTTTCCAATCTGAACTCCCCTTTGTTTTTCTCAGCTTGTGCTTTTATAATAGTTTTTAAAATATTATTTATTGTTTTTGCTAGCAGGTGTTTGTTCTTCATTCTGCTTTAGTTTTATTTATGAATTTCATTAATGTGATTAGCTTTGATTGATTGACAGTTAAAGCTGCCTGCAGAAAGAAAAGTCTGTGTTAGTTTCATATATGATTACCATATGAGTATATGACAGCTAGTTGAATAGTGAGCTCCAAAAGACATCTGGAAGATTTGAAAATACCAGTATCTCCATTTTATAAGATGGAAAATAAGCCAGTAGACTTAGAAAAAGGAAGAGACATTTGCACTGTCTTGATGTGCATTATGACACATGAAGTTTTATGTGGCTAGTATCCAGAGTCATATCCAGAGCCACTGTGACAGCATCAAGTAAAATGATTGGGTTTGAGGCTGCTTTAGGTGTTCTGAGTGGAGAAGGCCATGAAATGCCCTCTGCTGGTCTCAGCCCAGTCTGACACTGGTGTGATCAGCCCATCACCAGTCAAAAATACAGCCTGAGGTGGGACCCTGTGGTACCTCAGCTCACACATTTTTAAGGAAGAGTAGCAGAACCAAGGGGCTGGCAGTACCCTGCATGCTGCTGGAGACATTTAGAGGGAGATGCTTTTGTAAAGACAAGGTAGCAAATATGTTGGTAAGGAAACAGCTAAGGTCATGGCTGGAGATACTGTCTTAGAAAGAGGTGACCCATGCTGCATTGGAGACACCTCTGAGAGACTCTGGCTGTGCGTGACCTGCAGCAGGGCAGTAGCATTCCTACAGGATGTCAGCCTGTGGAGCACCCAAGTTAAGGCGGAGAGACTGCTAAGGGACTATGGTGACCCATGCTGTGACAGAGATAGCCCTGAAGGACTGCATCTATGCATGACCCACACTGGAGCAGGAACACTACTGAGGCTCTGTAGGCCATGGGCAACACATACTAGAGCAGCAGAATATGAGGACAGCCAAAGCAGTAGAAGAGAAACAGGAGTGAGCATGGAATATCAGATAAAAAGCAATACATAATGAGTCTCCTGTGCTGCCTGTTGCTTCACTAAATAAATTAGTATGGATTGTGTGTAGTCATGTCAAACATGAGAGAAACTGAAACTAAGGGGAGAGAAAGTCAATTATATATTTTGTTGGATTTTGCCCCCCCCCCCCTTCAATACTCATATCAATGATAAGTTGGTGTTAATTGACAATAAATAAAATGAAGAAAAATTACCCAACCTGAGGCTGTTTTCTTCATGTCAGTGTTAGACATAGTGGGGAGGCTTATGTGAAGGGAAGCGGAAAGTCTTAGGCTGAATGGTAATCTTCCTAAGTCATTCTTTGGGATTTGACAGGGAAAAAATGCTGTTCTTAAAATATTTATCATGGCAAAAATGAAGGCATGCTGGTGATGGGCCAGTATAGCCAACTCTAGACTGAATCATAAGCAAATAAGTGGTGGTGATGACAAAAATGAGTGATATACAATTTTAATGGACTACTTTAAAGTGCTTTTTTTTTTACAGATAATAGCATAGTTCTATGCTGTAAGTTTTGCTAATTAATCAGAGCAGTGAATAGCGTTGAGTTAAATCTTTCTTAGAAGATTTCTTTCTCAGGATCCTTTGGAGTGACTTGAATCATATACACATAAATTCTGAATATTGTCTAAAAGATGATCTCTTGAAAATAGCTGTGTATGGTTGTTAAATCCCCTATCAACCTTTTCTTGCAGGCAGTGTTCTCTGTGGCCTCTGCAAGCCCATATAATAAAATCAAGATGAAAAATTATAAATGAAGCTGCTAGGTTCATTAGCTAGAAAATGGAAAGACAGCTGCCAGGTTGATATTTAAGTCAAGTCCTCTGTGTGTGCTGTGATTTGCAAGTAGAATGCTGTTAGTGTATTAGCTCATAAATGTTTCAGTGTCATGTATCTAAAAGCTTTAACGCAACAGGTAATAAAGCACTTTTTTTGAGAAACAATAATATCAAAAGGAAAAGCAACTTAATCATCTTCTTCAACAAGTGTCATATTCATCTTCTCTGGAAATGCTGCATTACTTGTATTAGCCTCTCACAACAGAATGTCTACAATCATACTTTCTAGAAATCCAAATTTTCACTGTTTTAATGCACATGAATTGAGACTTTTTTTCTTAAAATGCACAGCAATCTGAATTTATCATTACTAACCAACACCTTATTTGATGGTGGTAAAAGAAAAAGAATTGCTGTACTGTGCCTGTTCTGCTTCCAAAATTATCTACAGCCTATTGAGTACATCAATATTATAATTTTTTTATTATTCTCAGTTATCTTTCCTATGATTCCAGGGAATAAATATGAAATTTATGGAGCATGCAGGACCCCCAAGCCTGCCTAAAGACATAGTATGTTATTAGTACAGTGCTATAAGGTATGGGTACCTCCAGGCACATTAGAAAGACTGTCAGCTTCCCTGGGGGTCCTGCTTGAATGGCTTGAAGGCAAATCTGGGGTCACAGTGTCCTACCTAAGCACAGACTAAACACAGCCACACTTGTTCTTGACAGTTTACTCAGTGTATCATACAATCCTGACACAATTTGGTTCAGAATAAGCTGCAACTGTTGAACAGAAACTGTGAAATGTGTTTCATAAATGTGATAGGTAAACATGGTGAGGATTAATGAAAAAGAAATGTGATTCTTTGTTGAGTTGGAGATATTTTTAATTGAAAAAAAGATAACAAATTGAATATGTGATGATCATATGCACCACTGACCAGCATTTTTTAACGTGATTGATGTGGTGATCCTGGGGATGAAAACACAATGCCAGTCATTCATACAGCTCCAAGGAATAGTGGGTGATAAGTAAGCCTGAATGATCTGTTTTAATCTAGTTTTGGTTTGTCTTGTGGCCATCTGAAGAAAATCACACAAAACCATTTTTTTAGGTCAAAAATTCTATAATCTCTACATATTTTCTCAATAACATAAAGAAGGCATTTGGGTTTTTTTTTTAAATTTTTTTTGGTTGGTTGGTTGGTTTGGGTTTTTTGCTTTGTTTTGTTTTGTTATCCATTTTTTGTTTTGTTTTATAAATATATATATTACAGCATTTGTTTTGAAAGCTAGAAGGGCTATATTCAGAAAACTAGCAGTGATACTTCATATTTCACCAGACAGTTCAAGTTAGAAGCCCAGAATGAAAGTGGTCTTAGATTCAAGTCCTTTTTCTTTGTCTTTTATGTCACAGAAGAAGGTAATAATATTAAATCTCCTGGACCCTGTGTTCTGGGGATGGACTTTCTTATATTTTCAATTTGATGCTTTTTAATTATTTAATTTTATGGAGAAATAAGTGCAAGCATGCATCCTAACTCTTCATTAAGAGTTCCTTTAAAATAATAAATAATTCTTAACACTGGAATAAACATATGACCTAAATTAGGCAATTTTATGACTTGCCTCCCCTCTTTTTCCCCAGGAACCTGTTGAATATACCTTCCATTTTCTAAGATGACTCAAAAAGTATGTTTGATAAATTTACTATTCACCTGAAGATTTTTGGTCCAGTTCAGAGAACATGACTGAGAATAGTACACTTGAAAAGTGGATAAAATGAGCACACAGAGAAGGTTGTTGTTTTTGATGCCCATCTGTATTTTGTATTAGATTTTCTTTTTTTTATATATATTATCAAAAGAGATGTATATAGCTCTGCACCTTGACCCCTACAGAATATAAAAAACCCCAACATTTCAGAACATCAACCATGCAAGATAACATCAGTAAATAGAGGAAATACATCAGTAGGAAACCCATAAAAAAAAATTGATCAGTTCATTGTGTTCTCTAACTGCAGTATGCAATCTAAAGGATACAACCTTGTAATTTTGGTGACGATGGGTGATATGAAAAATTGGTTTGCATACATACTTTCCTTCTTTGTATGCTGAGAATGTCTCCAAAGATTCTTCCTTTGTAGATGAAATTAGCTGACACTTCTATCTTTTTGGTGCTTCAGAAAGGACAAGAGATGTATGAATCCAGTGCAAAAGTCTTATCTGGAAATCAAAGAAATACTGACCTTCTCTGGCTGCTTTCTCTCTATTTTAAATATAACTTAGCTCAAAGACCTAGTGTTATGGTGGTATTTAAGGCTATTTGGATTCCAGTTTACTAATCCTTTTCACTCTTCAAAATATAAATGATTTTTAAAAAGCCTGTCAGTAAGTGAGCCTTTTAAAACACACTTTTTTCTCCCTACTGTCTGTGTCTTTTTTTAGTTCAAATTCAGTAAAGCATCTCTGTGAAAAAGGTAGCATCATTCTGCAGCAATGCCACCAAAGAACAGGACATTTTATGACTTGTTAAATTGCCAGGCTAGATGCTCAAATCCTAGTGGCTTTAAACAATCTTAATCAAATCAGCTTACTTTTAAAGTAAGTTTAAAGTTAACTTTTAAAGTAAGTTAACCCTTAAAATCGGGCTGAAATTGTTAGGTCATACTGCTAACTGAAGTAGCTGCAGAAGTAGTTCAATTGAATCCAATTTAAAAAAAAAAGCTTTTTCATTTTAACTGCAATGTCATCATGGATTGTGAGAGTCTAAGGTCATATAAACCAAGAGGGCCAGAGAAAGAACCAAGGAGGTAAAAATGCATTCAGTGCTTTTAAATGACAGGAAAATTTGTGACTTTGAGTAGGGTTTCATAACAGTTATACTTCAGTCAAAGTTCAGCTTGAAGGTAATGGAGTATAAAATAGTCTCCTATTGAGGACTGACCATATGAAATGGCAATAGATGAACATTACAGTTTTTAAAACCACTGAAGCACAGCCATGAGTGCAATTTGAGGACTGGCATTTACAAATAGATCGAGGGAAAAAGAGAAACAACTTTAGATTATTGTATGATGCTAATTGGGATGAAAGGAGATTGAGCACCACCTTTCAATAATAAAAATACAACTATTTTATAATAACTTGTTCTATCTGCTGATATGTTTGAGTCACGGAGTAAATACAGATGTCAAGAGAAGTCAAGCGGTGGATGATAGTGTGCACTTCTAAAAACAGGGTCTTGTCCATGTGCTGTGGAATCACTGAGATAAGGTTCTTATGTGCACCTTGATCTCACTCCAGCTATACTTGATTTGCATTTGGATTTTGGCACCTTGTAGAAAAGTTTCAGCCCTTTTAAGCTTATCTTCCATCAAGTGGTCCTAAGACTGATACAAAATTCATTTTAAAGTAAAGCTGTGAGGTTTTTGCATACATCCCTGTCAAAAAGATGCTTATTTCAGGTAAGCTAAAAAAACCCCAAACCCTCAAAACTTTGTTCCATAAACTAGAATAAAGCAAGCTCCCTTTTCTTCCATTCTGTTTCATTTTAAACTACTACACCATTATATAGAAATGTTAAAAACTTTTCTTACCTGAGTTGTTTTTCCACCTGGAATGAAGCCTAGGAATTCCTTTTATGTGGATAACTCTATATAAAGACACTTTCTTGGATGAATTCTGTCTGTCATCAGTCTGTGTACAGACTTCCTGACTAGAAATTGTATTTGTGTTTAATAGTTTTTAATATACTTTTTGCTCATGAATTTGTCTAATTATTTTTTTAACCCATCTCAACTGTTAACATACACAATATTCTGAGAAGTGATACAATATAATTATAAGATACATGAAAATATATTTTCTTCAATTTCATGCATTGTGAAAAACAGTGAATTGTGGAAAACTGAAGTGTTTCTATTTTTTTTCTACATCTCATTAATGATGATATAAAGTTATATCTTCCACAGCTTTCACATTTTTAAACTCCTTCTTGATTGACTTTGTCCTTGTGTAGAAATTTTAAACCTTTACTTACCTTTTTTTCTTTATATCTTTCTCCTTTGTACTTGGAAAATTATCAACATCATAAGATAAAAAATGCTCATGTTCAAAATATTTACACAGTACCCAGGAGATATTTTCTGCTTCTTTTTTTTTCACATCCATTCCTAATAATTCTGAATGGTTTTTCTAATCTATGTTGAACACTGAAATTTTCAAGGACTTATTCACTATCTTGAGTGTTGTTTAATTCAGACTTTACTTTTGTCTGTGTACAGTTATGTTTATTTTACCCTGTGTATTATTTCATCCCATCAGCAAGTCTCTTGAGTTTTGTGAAATTCTCATGCAGGTCTTTTTAGTTAAATTTAAATTTTATGTACTTTTGTAACAACAAGAAACCTTTTTATTTCACTGTGCCCACACAGACATCTGAACAGCATTTCCTTCCTCTGACCATAAGGCAAACTTTAGTAGTACTTAGGTAGCTAATTACATAGAACTTAACTAGTAAATCACATCCATAATTGAAACTTCCATGGTTTTATAAAGGTAATTTTAAAATCTTGGCCAGCACATAATATTGCTGATTTACTACTATTTATTCTTTCAGTTTGTTTAAATCACTGTTCTAAGCTTGGAAGCAGTTTTTCAAACTAGTTTCTTCACAAAGATCCAGCATAAAAACCTCCTATGTCTCTCTCTCTAATGAACACAGGAATGCTTATTATAATGAACTGTTGCTAAAGTCTGAGAATGACTAATCTGCAGAGGACAAATTTTATGAGATGTCAGAAAATGAGACACTGTACATTTTGTTATATACCACAAAAGCATCTCATCTACTTCAAGAGAAGTTGGTGTTGTTTTTTTTTTGTTTTGGTTTGGTTTGGTTTGGCTTGGTTTGTTTGTTTGTTTTATTTGGTATTTTTTGTTTGTTTGGTGTTTGGGTATTTTATTTTATTTTATTTTATTTTATTTTATTTTTGTTTATTTGTTTGTTTGGGGGGTTTTTTATACTTCTTCCTTTTCTG
>JANIJG010014124.1:52967-81570 GCA_024611175.1 Megaceryle torquata | reverse complement strand
CTTGAGAATCGTTGCGTCCAAGACCCTTCTGTGGGAAGTCACATACAAATATTAATCACCCGGTTCCCGGCCTTAACCCCTCCCACCTTTTTCCCCCCCCCCCCCCCCCCTTTTTTTGTTGTTGTTGTTTGGTTTTTTTATATATATAATCTAGTCAGAGCTTTTTCTGTTACAACTTGTGTCTATCACCCTTGTCCTTTCACTGTACACTTCCAAGAAGAGGCTGTCTCTGCCTTTTCTAAAAGGTCTGGCATTTGAACTTCACAACCTGCCAGTCCATTTCCTCACCTCAACAGATTAGAGAACAAAACTTGCTCCAGTCAGTAGACAAGACAGCCAGCCAGCAGGAAATCTTAGTTTTAAGTGCCAGTCACAGCAAACTGTAACCTGGAGATCCATCTCTGCTACTGCATGAGGAATTATGTCAGGAAATCTCAAGCATATACATCTTCATGCTTTCTCCACAATGAAGAAGCATTAGTGGGTTATAAATACAGCTCTTCTGTAGCCTCAACTATTTATTATTTTTTTTAATTACAGCATGGGATACCGTAGCTGGGAGTCAAGATTAATTTTGAAATTTTAATCTTTAAGGGTTGCAGACAACAAAGGTTTTATGTAAAAAAATCCTTGTTCAACCACAAAACACTCTTTGAACTGAATACTTTCTTGGGGATTTCTCTAAGTAGGAAACTCTGCAAAGAACCCACGGTTTAACTCCAGATCACGTGACATGAGGTTTTCTAAACAGCTTTTCCTTGTAATCTCTTTATAATCTCTTAGTCCAGTTCCTTGGTCCTCCTACACAATACAAAAAGCTATCTGTGGAAACTGAAAACACCCCCCAGTCCCCTGTGGTCTCTCACAATCATAGGTGAGGATATAAGAGAGCAACTAAAAGAAACTTTAGGGCCTTAGGACAAGTGGTAAGAGGCTCCAGGGCAGACATCTTTTCCTCTGTTCTTCCTGTCACAGATAGTGACATTGGAATGAACAGCTGAATACAGTCCATGAACAAATGGCTTCATCACAGGTGTCACCACCAGAAATTTGGGTTCTTTGACAATAGTATGGCCTACACAACACCAGGTTTTGACATCAAACAGGAGACACCTTTCTCTAAAGAGCAAGAGGATCTTTGGTCAGGAAATTGTGGGGCTAATCAACAGGGCTTTAAACTAGAAGTGAAAGGAGAGGGGGATAATATCATCAAGTTTTCATGTAACAAGCTGTGGGATGACACAACAAGGCTGGTGGGATGGGGGGCTAGTAAGGGCTTTCAGCCCCTTACCCTGAAGCATGCTAGGGACACAACAATACAATCAGAGTCTCACAGAGACAAGCCAGAGGCTCCTCTGGTAATAGCAGCCACTAGGGAAACACCTTAAGGGCATTAAGAGGTGTTTCTCTGGAAAGATGATAGGGCCAACTGCCCAGCTGAAGTGCCTCTACATGAATGCATGTAGCATGGGCACGACACAGGAGGAGCTGGAAGCTACTATGCTGTGGGAATGGCCACACAGAGGCCATTACTGAAACCTGGTGGGACAAATCCTATGACTGGAGTGTGGCTATCGATGGCTACAAGCTGTTCAGAAGAGACAGGAGGGGAAGAGGTGTTGCTCTCTCTGTTAAGAAATTGAGTATGAAGAGATGTCCCAAAGGAATAGCCATAAGCAAGTCAAAAGCTTATGGGTAAGGAAATGGAGATCAAGGCAACAGGGGGAACCTTATGGTCAGTCTACTACAGGCCTCCCAATCAAGAGGAATCTATTGATGAATCATTCCTACTCCAGCTGCAGGAGACATCACACTCACAGGCTCTTGTCCTGCTGGGGGACTTCAACCACCCTGATATTTGCTGAAAAAGTAATACAGCAAGCAGTAGGCAATCCAGGAGGCTCCTGGAGTTCCTCGAGGATAACTTCCCGAGGCAAGAAACAGACATACCCAAGGGGATGCAATACTAGATCTGTTGTTCACCAACGTAGGCGAGCTCATCAGGGATCTCAAGATTGGAGGCAACCTGGGCTTCAGTGACCATGAACTGCTGGAATTTGTAGTACTAAGGGTCACAAATCAGTCAAGGAGCATAATCAGGACCCTGAATTTCAGAAATGCAAACTTCCAGTTCTTCAAGGAGTTAAGTCAGTCAGACACCCTTGGAAATGTTCCTCAGGGACAAGGAAGCAGAACCGAGCTGGCAGATCTTTAAGGACACTCTGCATAGAATGCAAGATATCTCCATGCCCAGATGTAAGAAATCTAGCAAGGGAGTGGAGAGACCAGCATGGCTGAGGCATGGCCTGCTGGTCAAACTAAGAAGCAAGAAAGAACTGCACAGGCAGTGGAAGCAGGGAGAGGTTATCCTGGGAAGAGTATAGGGATGCTTCCCAATTGTGTAGAGATGATGTCAGGAAGGACAGGGCGTGTCTGAAGCTGAAATTAGCATGGAATACTAAGAATAATAAGAAAGGATTCTACAGGTACATCAATGAAAAAAGGAAAGTTAAAGAAAACATACCCTCCCTGAAGAGCAAGAACAGGGAGCTAGTAGCAAGAGCTGAAGAGAAGGCTGCGGTTCTCAACAGCTTTTTTTTTCCTCAGACTCCACTGGCAACCTCTCTCCCAACACCTCCCAGGTTTAAAAAAAAAAAGTCACAAGGTGTGGACCAGGGCAGTGAAGTCCCTCCAACTGGGTTCTGACCACCTGAGGAACGTGAACATACATAAGTCTATGGGACCTGATGAGTTGCACCCCAGAGTTCTGAGAGAACTGGCAAATGTAGTTGCCAAGCCACTCTCAGTAATATTTGAAAAGACCTAGTGAAGTCCCTGGTGACTGGAAGAAGAGACACACTGCACCCATTTTAAAAAAGGGGAAAAAAAGGAGGACCCTGGGAACTACCGACCTGTCAGCCTCACCTCTGTGCCTGGGAAGATCATGAAGCAGATTCTCCTACAAGGCCTGCTAAGCACATGGAGGACAGGGAGGTGATCAAGGACCAGCCAGCATGGCTTCACTAAGGGGGAATCCTGCCTGACAAACCTAGTGGCTTTCTGTGACAGCGTGACTGCATCAGTGGACAAGGGACGACCTGTGGATGTGATCTGTCTGGATTTCTGCAAGGCCTTTGACACAGTCCCCCACAACATCCTACTCGCCAGGTTGGAGATACACAGATTTGATGGGTGGACCGTTCAGTGGAATGATCAGGGGGCTGGAGCACCTCTCCTACAAAGACAGACTGAAGGAGCTGAAGTTGTTCAGTCTGGAGAAAAGAAGGCTCCAGAGAGACCTAATAGCAACTCTAGTACCTGAAGGGGCCTATAAGAAGGTGGGAAAGAGACTGTTTACAAAGGCCTGTAGTGACAGGATGAGGGACAATGGTTTAAAACTAGAGAAGAGTAGGTTTAGATTGGATGTTAGAAACGAGTTCTTTACCGTGAGGGTGGTAGAACACTGGAACAGGTTGCCCAGGGAGGTAGGTAGTTGAGGCCCCATCCCTGAAGATATTCAAGGTGAGGCTCAACAAGGCTCTGAGTAATCTGACCCAGCTGAGGATGTCCCTGCTCACTGCAGGGGGTTTGGACTAGATGACCTTTAGAGGTCCCTTCCAGCCCAAACCATTCTATGAGTCTATGATATATCAACTCTGTAGGCTGGATTTCAGAACTAGGTAAGCTATTTGGTTTCTTTATGAAAACCAAAACAACAAAAAACCCAAATAAACAAAACAAAATTAGAACAAACAAAAAATGAGTAAAAATAAAAACAAAAATAAAATTAAAAAAAAATCAAACCAAGCAAACAAACAAATAATAAAAAAACCCTAATAAAAAAACCCAAACTCAAAATCAAACCCACATACCACGCTGCAGATGCTGGAAAACTGACAGCCTGAAAATCCTTCCTGTCAGGACTTAAGTAACTGAAAACAGGATAGAAAGAACTGAGTAGGATAGTGATGCTCATTTGTAGTAAAAACTAAGCATGTCTGATATAAGTACAATTTAATTTATTTTTTATTGTCTTGTTTGTTGCATTTGATGATCACATTTCACAATAAGGCAGCAAAAGAACACGACTTGGGTATTCTAGCCTCTCTACTGATGTACATAACCTCAAGTTTAAAAAAAAAAAAAGAAAAAAAAAAGAAGGCAAAACCACAAAACCAAACCACAAAAATACCCACCCCAAAACACCCATAAAAGCAGAAAAGCAAGACACTAATTTTTATGTGCGAATCATACATTCAGTTCTATACAACTGCTTTCCAAGAAATGTGCTACGGGTCTGTTTATTCTACTGCTACGAGGTAGAGAATCTTTGTCTTCATTAATGCCAGAGGAATACAAACTGTATTGCTCTAGTGCACAGAATACATTACTTCATGCTTAAAGCATTGTCTGTCTCCATGTGAGAGGAACAGGGTACATCTGCCACAGTACCTGTCTAAAAATCACAGATAAACCAAATATGTGAGGAGATTGTAATAATGTGATTGGAAAGAGGCCACCTACCTTTCTGCTTCCTGATAACCTCAAAAATTCTTTTTATTCTAAATTAATCTGACCCCTCGGACAAAGGAACACACCAGGTAAAAAAGCCCTTGCTGGTGGCAAAGATACCTACCCTAATCAAAGGCCAAAGAACTGACTAGTAAAACTGCTTACTAGCAACATGGAAGTTACAAAAAGGGATAGACAAAACAGGTGACATCTGTCCTGAAAGGAGAGCTCAGAGGACAATGTGGACAATCTCTTACCTGAGCTAGTGAGCACACTCAGAGGACTGCTGGAGGAGGTGAGTGCAGCGGTACCACTCGGTGTGTTCTGAGCTGCGCTGGCTGCAGCTGCTAACGCAGCCAGGTTCTGTAGCTGCATCGCATTCAGGCCTGCAACACATCCAACAACGCACAGAGAGTTTCTCCTAGAACAGCCACCATCATACAAGCTTCACAGGTCCAGCAACCTCAGCACGTCACAAGGGAGTGATGGGAAGGAGCTTAAGAACAACAGGCTTAATACTAGTTACTGAACTTTTCCACACTGCAAATCCTTGTTACAACTAAAAGAGTTGTTCTTTCCCAGATAGATGAGCTCTGGTAAAAGACCAGATGGACATGATCCCAGGTGTAGATGCCAGAGTATGGAAACTTTCAAGCAGAGTTCTCTCTGGTCACAAAAGCGTAGCAGCTTTTAACTGAGAGTTAAGCCAGGGTCTCAGAACTCAGCTGCAAGGTGGAGAAACTGTCTAGACACCACACCAGCAACCTTTTTTTCTTGTGTCCCTCCACTCTTCTTGCATGGGAAAAGCCATAACTGCAGAATTCTTTCAAGAGGGCCACAGAGTCACACCTTTAACCCACAAGCAGCTGAGTATCAGAACTTTTTTTTTTTGTCCCTTAGCAGCCAAGAAGAAGCAGTCAGCTGTGAGACAATGTTAAGCAGCAACTCCTGAGCACAAGATCAGCCAGTGCACATGTGGGTTGGTCAGCAGGTCAGACCAGAGTGAGAAGTAAAATGGGAAATGTCAGACATGTCGTGGGTAAGCAGCCAGGAATGCTGCAGGGGAAGGAAGGTATCCCTGTGCTGACTGATCAGCTTTTACAGGTAAATTTACTCATCTGACTCACCTGAATTCTGAGTTACAATTTTTGACTGAAACCATTCGGTCAACATTGACTCTGTAATTTGCTCTCTTTTCCTGCCACGGGATGGCAACTGATACCAAGCATCTCCTGAATTCCATATTTTAGCTGTCCTTTGGCAGGCTAGCTCCATTCTTCCAAATCTGCCTCTCTTCCCTTCCCTCTTATTTTCCTTTTTTGTGTCTACCCTTGCTTATTCTAGCAATTTCTCCTCTTTTCACCTGACTTCAGACAATCCCTAGCAATTCTTCTCTACAAAACCCCAAATTAAAATAATCACCATTCACATAACATTAAAACATCCTAGGCAGAGGTGCCACCTCATCTTTTGGATGCTTAGTAAGTACTTGATGACAAAGCACACTTCTCAAATAATTAAAATCTCAGATTTGTAACTTCAGCATGTAAACAGGCAACACAGGACAGCGTGACAATGCAGTATCAACTACTTATTTTCTTAAAAACTTCTACTACCTTTAGCATAGTTTGTTTTGGGGTTTTATCTTTTTCAGTCGTTTTCTCTGTGTGACAGGGTCTTTTCCCTAAGCACATTTAGTGCCTGAAACAAGAGAATTCAGACTTTATTTAGATTCCCAAGGTGCCATCCTAGCATAAATGCAGGATGTTAAAATGAGAAAGTTGTACTTTTTGTTTTTACTGTGCTACAGATTGTTACAAGTGCAAGTGCTTGAGCCAGTAAAGAACAGAGCAGCTTGCTTCCTTTATGAAGCAGTCTGGCATGTGTGCACTGCACCTGTCCTCTTGTCATCACATTGTTTTCCCATCTGCTTTCAAACAGGGTCAAGAATAAATTTTGTCTGTAAAGTCTGATACAGTTTGGAATCTAATTACCTACTTAATTTTTCTTTCTATCAATTTCAAGAAAGGAAATCAGCTGAGGTATTAACAGGACTTTGAAGATAAAACCCTGTGAAGAATCACAGACTTGGAATAATGGTTTCAAAACACCATGCAATATGCTATTTATAAGTCTGAATTCTCTATTTATAAGGTGGGGTTTTTTTTTTAAATAGTGAAGACAGAATTACCCTGGAACTTCATAGGACATCTCAGGTAGTTAGCTCCTTCCTCCTGTCCTAGTCCTTACTGTAATAATAATCATAAACTGCTGTACTGTTTTTCTCCTTTATTAGCACTTGCTTTTATATAGACACAAGAAAGGGGAAAAACAGCATCATGCACATAAAATCTATTACAGATCACCACCACACAGGGTATTAGTGTAATTTAACCAAAAAGTTTTGGCAAGTCTCTTAGATAAAAGATCTCTGAAGAAGTCTAACATGAAAAATGCAAACCTAAGAAGCTAAGGTTAAAATCAACCCTTAAGTATAACTCAAGAATACAACACACTGCAAAAGCTTATAATTGTTATTGATAGATACATCAACACCAGTCAGTTGTACAAAGACACTTCCTTAATACTTTTAGATCAACCTCTGCACAGACAGTGTAAATAATATTGTGAACTACCATACAACGCCAGGAAGCAATTTAAAAAAATCTTAAAATATTTAGTACTGAACTCAAAACTATAGTTCTGCCAGCAGAATAATGTGGTGAATGACTTTACTAATACGTTTTATTACTCCCTACTTGATGAAGACAGAAGGGACAATCAATCTGCAGCCCCAGTACCGCTATGCTTAGTGAATATCCTAGTCAGGACTGCAGTCCACAGCAAGGAATTTGACTCATGCTTATTAAGCTGCTATTTCCCTGACAGCAATGGTACAATCATTTGTAATTCAAGTGACAGAATTAAGGAACCTGAATGAAGGACTAGTTCACATTCCTACCAACACTGCATCTTCTACTTGGGTGTATTTAAGAACAAAGAATTTAAACCGGGAACCCTAAGAATCCATCACCGCCTGAACACCTGCATTAGTGCTTGCTTCAAAACACAATGCTGCACACATGCATCTGTGTGAACGACAAAAAAGTATACGAAGACATTTTTTTGTACCCAGAAGGAATGACAATTTTAAATGACAGAGCTAGGGGGAGATTACCAATGTACCACAACTTACCTTGGGGTCAGTGGTTAACTAAGATTAAGAACGAACACCCACACTTGTAGCAGAGGATTCTCGTCATTCCAAAGGCGTGAGTAAACTCAGGACTACTTATTTCAAATGAGGTTAATGTGTCTACAGCCTTTTGGCTACTTTCTCTACCCTCCTCCTCTTTTCTTTGGCACTGAATTTGTCTTCTGGTGGGAAAAAACTCACCTCCCATTGGGTGGAGGCTGCTCAAGGTGTTCAGGTTCCCAGATGACGCAGCTGCTGTCTGCTGAAGGAGCTGCAAATAAAGCTAGACATTACACCAAAAAACAAAATAAGAGTGAGAGTGAGGGCTGGCTCCGCTTCTTGGAGAAAACGCATCACACCACAGCCAGAGCGCCGTCACAAAGGGAATACCCACTGCCCATGCACCACACCGTAGCAAAGCGTGAAGAGAACTCCCCTTACACTGCACAGCCAGAGCACCACCACAGTGAAAATCCACCTCGCCCATGCAGCGCATTGAGGCCAAAGCGATGGCACAACACTCTCCTCACTCAGTGCAATCAACACTATGGGAAGCTTATAGCTGATACTCCCCAAGACAAAACCAGTAGAATTAGTAATGAGAAAGAACTCCTACTGAAAGCACCTCTGGCAGGATTGGCACCCCTAAGGATATACTCCCTCAGGGCAGACTTTACAGCTGAGGCTGCCAGCACAGGCCAAATGGCAAACACCACACCAAAACCAAAGAGCCACCCTGAGAGGGAACCCCTTCCACCTTCCTTAAAAGCACAGCAGCCATGAGAGAAATTTCAAGCCTCAGCACAGAAGCTACTTCGAGAGATTTCCTATTCCTTTCTCCATTAACTAGGTGTTGTTATAGAAAATACCAATCTACCAAACCTAAAGCAGTAGAAGACGACAGAGAACACACCCACTTCAACAGTACACCATACCAAGAATGAGATTAGATTTTCCTTTTGTGTTCCCCAGACCTTACATTGCATAAATACAATTCTCACAGCTACTCTGGAAACCCATATGAGCCACAGCACATTAGTTTATCGAAAGTTCACCCCTTAAGGATCTAGAAAAATCAGCTAACATCAGTAACAAAACAGCAGACTACCTTCCGATCTGTCGGTTTTGCTCAGAGTAGTTTGTCTATTTTCTTTGGGGTTTCTTTTTGGTTGTTGCTTGATTTTATTTTTTTTTTAATCCCCCCCTCCCCCCCATTGTGCATTATCAGCTGCTTGGTGCTTCCAACCTGATCACCTTTTCTATTTGGACAGGAACAAGTACTGTCCTAGGTTTCAATGGAAGGGTGTGAGTGAAACAAAGGCTGAAAAAGGAAAAATGGGAGTACAAGAACTATATTGTCAGATGGACATGAAAAGGGTATTTATATGGATATATACTGAGGCCATAACGTATGAAGAAAATCTTCATGGCACAAAGTCATCCTACAGAAGACAGTTTCAGTAGACAGGACTACAGTCACTGGGGTTGATCCTGACTAGCTGTTAGCATGTAATTCCAGCCACCTCACCCACAACCCGGGGATTAAGAACCCTGCTTTTATCTATCAAGAGCCTTCTAAAAATTAGTACATCAACCACTGCAAGACAGTCAAACACTGCAATCCCCAAAGAGATGAAAAGAACCCAAATCAGAAACTCACTGCTAAGTACTGGGGTCCAAGTGTGTTGAGACCAGCCAGGTTTCCCCATACTGAGGCAGCACTGATCTGCTGCATTTGTTGCTGGAGTTGCTGAGCAATTCGTTTCTGCTCTTTGTCCTTCTGCGTGTCTGCAAATTTTACCACAATGGGAGAAGAGCAACCCTGCAAACAGCAATTCAAACAATTACATGCTTGCTGTCCCCAGCAGTCACAAAAGCACCACACTGAGACCCAGTCACTGGAAGCATTCCCCTCACCTCTCCCTGCCCTGCCTCCCCCCCAAGACATACATATGTTCAAACAGCACATTTTTTTAAAGGTTCCAAATCTCATTTCCTTGTCATTCTATTTTGTATTTTGGTATTTTCTCTGTAGATGAAGTTTCTATCTTAAGCTCCAAAAATAGGAGCAGAACAAACACAAAGGTCCAGGAGTAGTATTTGTGAAGAAATGCACATTGCACTTATCCTTCTCTTCTCTCTCATGCTCAAAACTCCTGACTAGTGACTACCTGACAAATTACATCATCTCCTGACACACACTGAAGTGTTTACCTCCATGGTTTGTGCTTGGTGCATTGCTTTGATTGCTGTTTGTGCCATGGCTCTTGTTGTAAAAGTCACAAATGCACAACCTGGGGAAAGAACAAGAAGGAACTAGGTCATTCAGTACAGCTGCAATTACTGGGATGAATAAAGAAATGAAAATGCCTGGGGGTGGCAAGAGGATGGAAATCAAAGAAAGAGCTGAAATGCCACCTTGACTTGCAAAAGGCAGCATCCAGTGGAGAGCCCTGAACTGTCGGGAAAGCTTCCTGCTTACCTCGGCTCAGGCCATCTGGGCCCCGTAATATCCTGCATTCTTCAATCTGCCCAAAGGGGGAGAACATCACTCGGATATCATTTTCATTGCACTTCTTGGATATCATTCCAATAAACAACTTCCTGTCTTCTACTGCTAAGAAATGAAAAGATAAGAATATTACGAGCAAATATGCGCTTACTAGATCTTATTTTGTCAAGCCTTCTCCATCAACTGCAGATATTTCCCTTGTATGTAGGGTAGGGGCTTGTCTAAAGCAGCTTCCAAACAATGGATTCTCTTCAGTTTAAGACGATGCATATGAGATACCTCAATGAACCTGAAGAATGCCCATTTTATGATGGTTTATGTTTAGATTTTTCTGTTTCTCCCTTGCAAGCCTGTGAACTACAAGAATGTAAGAAAAAGAAAAGATAGATCAAATTCCCTACTTCCCTGTATCACCTACATTCAGTTTCTAGTGAGTTGACTTGCATGTGTTATATCGGACTACTCTCAATCTGTCTCTCCTGTAAAGACATGAGACTACCAACACACCTAACTTTAGATAAACAAGCAAGTGAGACGCAGAAAGCTTCTTTCTAGCCTCTTTACCATGTCAATCACTTGAATTTAGATCTGCCTACTTCTTCATGCTCTTGTCTCAACAGTGGAAGCAACAGCAGTTGCTAAAACATAACAGTTTTAGTTCTGTTTCCCATTCATCTGTTCTGATCTGTACCAAAAGTATGAAAATAACACCTCAAGTCAGAATGATGTGCTACTGTTTTAAAATAAAACAAAGCTAAAGAATACCTTTCAGTGTCTTGACTGTTTGAAAATCAATGTTCCAGAAAGACATTTCTCTTAACTTTTCAGTTAGTGGTTACTAACATCAGTTTAAGGTCACAAAGAGTGGGGTAAATTCAAATCCAGAATTTTCTACCTCTCATTTTAGTTATTTAAGGATACTAATCACCTCTGAAATACTTCCTTTAAAGAAGGAAGCAAATGATGCAGAATTTGGAAATATAAGCTCATTTGAAGATACAACACTCAGCACAACATAAAATAGAACATGATGAAGGTTGTAGCACAATTTGAAGCTTAAGTGAGAAAGTCTCCTATTTAATGCCATGGTGAGGTGATATTAACTTATTTGCTGAGTCTTCTGTGATGCTGAAGAAGAAAATTCCAAACTATTTCAGCTGAAATGACTTGGACTATAAAATCTTAATGTTGTACTTAGTTCACTTAGAGAAGAAAGCTGTTTCAAGTTCTTTTTGCAGTCCATTCAAGAGATCCAGAATGCCTTTTATTAACGACAAGTTAGAAAACTTTAACTGGTGCTTTATTTATATTTTCACCTACACCTTTTATTAAAATCCATATAATTATCTAATAGCCTCATAGCTGTCACCCTAAAATGCCATTAAGTAGTTTGTTCCTCTTTCCATTATTTTCCCAGGATATTTCTGTGTGTGTATAATGCAAGATGAATTAATTTCAGTTTAGAGAACCTAATTCTGTTCTCCTCTCAAATGATGCTTCAAAAGAATTACTCCTTTCTAGATATATTAGCACAGAAACATTCTGTACACACATGAAGGAATGTGCAGATGGAATTACTCCTACTGTATATTACCCATATATCCCATCTTCTGTTTTCAATTATCTAAAGATGTAAGCTTTCTGGGGCCAGGATTATCTCCTCCATGATGCAACATTAATTTTACAGTAACTATGTCAAATGAAAAACATAAAATTCAGACAAACCTAGAAAAGCTGAAACTACAAGGTGCTTTCTTTGCTTATCTTGTAGTAATATATATAGACACACATATTTGTGAATGTATGTATGTACATATATAAACTCATGGATAAATGATCATTTACCCAACGGTAGATGCTAAAAATCTATCGTGCAGAAATATTAATATTTTTTTCCTCTACCGAATTGTTGCGAGTCCTCCCCCTCGCTGGTATACTACAAGGAGCATTTTTTCCCCTCCCACCTTAGCTGCAACAGGCCTTGCTTCAAATTGGTCAAGCACTTGAAAAAACATTTCTAGATTTCATGAAATCATAGAATGCTTTGGGTTGGAAGGAACTTAGCAAGATCATCTAGTTCCAACCCCCCTGCCATAGACAGGGACACCTTCCACTAGACCAGGTTGCTCAAAGCCCTGTCCAAGCTCCTTTCAACACTTCGAGTGATGGGGCACCCAAAACCACTCTGGACAACCTGTTCCAGTGCCTCACTAACCTCACAGCAAAGAACTTCCTTACATCTAATCTAAGTCTACCACCTTTAAGTTAAAAGCCATTGCCCCTTGTCTGATTACTACAAGCCCATGTAACAAAATCCCTCTCCCGATTTCTTGTAGGTCCCCTTCTCTAAGCATTTAAAGGCTGCAAGGAGGTCACCCTGGAGCCTTCTCTTCTGCAAGCTAAACAACCCCAGCTCTCTCAGCCTGGCCTCAGAGGAGAGGTACTCCAGCCCTCGGATCACCTTTGTGGCCTCCTCTGGTCTCACTCCTTCTTATGCTGGGGGCCCTAGAGCTGGACACAGTGCTCCAGGCGTGGTCTCATGAGATCTGACTAGAGGTGCAGAATCACCTCCTCGACCTGCTGATCATGCTGCTTTTGATGCAGCCCGGTGTAGGATTGGCTGTCTGGGCTGCACACACTGCTGGGTCACGTTGAGCTTCTTGTCCACCAAAACCTCCAAATTCTTCTCCACAGGGCCACTCTCAATCCATTCTCTGCCCAGCCTGTGTTGACACTAGGGATTGCCCCAACCCGGGTGCCCGACCTTGTACTTGGCCTTGTTGAACTTTGCACAGCCCACCACTCTAGCCTGTCAAGGTCCCTCTGGATGGCGTCCCTTTCCTCTAGGGTATCGACCGCAGCAGTGAGCTTGAGGTCATCTGTAAACATGCTGAGGGTGCACTCAATCCCACTGTCCACATCCCCAACAAAGATTTAAACCACCTTAGTACAAAGAAGAACTCACTGGATGTTTCCCTATCTGACAACACAGTTCTACCACAAGCAGCAGCAGCGGGAGATACTGAGTCATGGAATTTTAGAGATATCATTTACGCTGCCTACTATATTGAAAACACTTTTTTTTTTTCTCTCTCTCTCTCTTTTTTTTTTTAATAATAAACAAACAAACAATCAGGTCTCCAATTCATGAGGGCTTCATCAGAAACTATTCAACAAAAGTAAAATCCTCAAGTTTCCCTATTGGCAAAAATGATGCCACCAAACTCGGACTTTAGTAAAGCTTACCATTACTCTTTTCACTGTCAGCTGGTTTCATCTGGATAGGATGGTGCATCTGAAATGTAAAAAGATTACTTAATCATAGATGCATTTACTTTCTGCTGTATGAAATACATCCCACAGGAACTGTGGAAGAAAGAAGGGAGACTAATTTGACTCTGCAGAAGTGCATACATAACAATATGTACACTTGTATTAGAAAGAAAAGCTTTCTTAATGATTTGCAATCATTCCTCCTTAAAGGTTATCATAGGAGCCATGACCACCCACTTCAATACCATATTATTCTCCCAAATGCTCCAAAGTTCCCTTAGGATCTCTTCTCATACAAATCTCATGACATTACTCCTTTGAACAGTTCTTTTTAAAACACTGTTTGAAGGCAAAATAACGTTTGTACACCCACAGTGCCAGAGCTCAGAAAAAGTAGAGTTGCAAAGAACCATGGGTCTTGTCTTACCCCTGGGAGGATCTTCATGTTGTGAAGAGCATTCTGTGCTTCTAGTGCAGCTTTACGGGTATAAAATGTAACAAAACAGCACCCTGCAAGGGAAACAGAAGGCTAGCCAAGAAAGAACACTTGGAACCCTGACCTGCTGCACAGAAATTGCAAGTCCCACTTTGAGCCTTCCAACACAAAATGCATGACAAGCAGAGGAGGTTGGATATTGAAATAGGCAGGTACTACACATTGGGACTGTTAAAAAATTATTTCCAAGTGTAATAAAAAAAGGATATTGGCCTGGCTTGAGTTCAGAAACTGACCTGACTCCACCAAAGCAAACATTTTGACACATTTACCAGGTAACTATTGGCTATTTCCACTAACAAACTCCACAGTTATTTGCTAGTACCAAAAACTTGCATAGTTTCCCAGGAAATAACATACTGCCTATAACGGAACTGCAAATCCAGGTACAGCATTCATTAGGATTTAATGTACACCAGTATTTGACATACACAAATGACTCAACCTCGATTTTATCTGAAACTGTGACACTTCCAACAACATTGTGATGACATCACAGCCTCACAATGATGCTCTGAAGCAATACAGTATATAACTTGCAATTATAATTCATACTCTTCAAGCATTCCCATCACTTTGGAGCTCTTAAAAAAAAAAAATTATTTTCCTTAACTCAGCTAATGACTGGACCACAGTCCAGTATAATTAGACACAATGAAAGACCACAGAGCCCAGCCTTGCAGGCACACCTGGTCACACAGAGCTCCAACACACAGGATGTTTGAATATGCTAATATGCTGCTATGAATATTAGCATATTCACCTGAAACAGCGGAATATGCTACTATGAAACAGCTAAGACTGCAGCTACGTGAAAGCAGCCGAGAGCCCAAGTCTCACATGAGAAGAACAGAAGTTTGTCACCTTTGCTTTGAGGAGGGTTTTGGCTCCTGTCCCTCAAGACATTGATTTCATAGACAGCACCATACTGTTCAAAAAGTTCTCTTAGATCCTTCTCACACCAGCTCCGTGGGACCTGACCCACAAACATCTTGATAGCATCTAGATCAGGTTGGTCTGGGTGATCCAGTGTGCCATTCATTTTCTTTGAGCTAGAAAAAAAAAAGGAGGAATTTCTGGTTTGTATCTTTCCACAGATTCTAGATGCTACTGCAGTTAGAAGAAACATATCTATTCAATTTTGCTGTAAGCATATATATTTCTACACATATCTAAGTGTATATGATTAAAGAGATGCAGATGTATTTGAGATTATGATGTATGTGATGAAGAGAGGCTCTTGTACATTCCCATTCCTGCACACAAAAGAATACTCAGAAACATCATTCACACTCATGGGCAAGGTGTGTACTTGGAAACTAAACACTTTCTACACAGCTGTTTAAAGCTTCTTGTAATGTTTATTCCTGTAATGTAGTCAGCAGCTTGGGTTCACAACCTGAATCTGTTGAGATGACTGAAAAATATCACTAGTTCAACCATGTAAAATTTTACAGAAGAAAAACACAGAACTACACTCAGACTACTGAAATTATCAGTAACCACTGAAAATCAGATAACATTTTTTTCATTGTTTTTAAATGTGACTATATCTGGAACTGTTTCCCAGGGTGAAGATTGATCTTAAAACAGAGAAAGAGCTAAAGCTGAACAAATAAGAAGTTTCATTAAAGGTTTACAAGGCAATAGCTCTTTGTGAAACTAGGGAGCTTTCAACAATATTTGGAAAAAAACCAAAACAGGCTCAGGCTGTACATGAACAGATTGTGATTAGACAATCTAGTTAATCACAGACTGAATAAAGTTGAACACTGGTAGGATGTTGACATGGAAAAAAATGTCAATTCTTAGATTACAAGATGACTGAAGTTTTGAGCACAGGAATCTTCAGTAGGTTTCAAGGCATTATCTCCAGCCATACGAACAGTTTGCAGCCTATAAGTAATGTGTGTTGTACTCTACCCAGCCAGCTGAGTCACACACTGTGGCCTGCACCCACTCCTCACTGTGCGGCAAGTGCAACAGGAGGAGTTGCCATCAGTAGTCACTCCTGGTGGACCACAAGACCTGTCTCTGTGGAAGACTGACTGCAACAACATTCTATTGTAGCTATAGTGATAAGTAGGTTAAAATTGCTGACCAGCCCCTGCGTAATCTAGAGAGGACACGGGAAGTGGAACAGTAACTATACAATGATTCCCCCTGCCCCCAAACGCGAAGAATACAGGTGGTCTTCTGCCAGAGTATTCAGTGCTCTCCATCTCTGCTTTTTTTCCCTTTAAAGACAGCTTTTTAATGGCTTATCAACTGCATATTACAGTAAATAGCATCCCTCTCACTGTCAATCTTCAATTACATTTTCCCGTGATTAGAATTAAAATAAATACATATAATTTCCAATCCAGGTAATGTTTAGTTCATTTTTCCCCTCAATACACTGCTGTTCAGAGCCTGTGGAAAACCTGATGCCAGGGAGAGCTTCTAATTTTATAGCTGTATGAACAGATCTCAGAAACAACAAAGCTTCTTCCTAGAAGGGAAGGGAATCATCCTAAATTCTTTCACTCATCTCTACCTTTCCACTCAGAAAGGGTCAGCACGTCTCCAAATAGCCCAGGCAAGCCACACCCTTTATGAATAGGTAAACTACCTCTTCTCATTCCCTATCTTTTTATTCCAACTGAGAACAACTGGAAATCATTTCCCCTCTTTCAATAACAATTTTCAGCCCTGCTTTCTATGACATGGGTAGCTTGAAGAGCGTACAATGGCTTCTGTTAATTGGATAACTCTTAATATGACCTCAACAGCATTCAAGGAATCTTTCATTTCTAATTAAAAGGTTTAGTCTGGAGTCACTGACAGGGAAAAACCAGAAACTGTTCTCCCAACAATGGATTTAAGTAATTGATTTTATAACATCAGCACCTGTACCATACTATAGCCAGTACTGCCAAATTGCTTTATTCCTCCTTAGCCCACAGCCCTAAAATTATCAGCTAAAATTTTTCCCCCATCCAGAATCCAACACCAACTGTCAATGCTCACTAGGACTTCAAGACAACAAACTACAGGCTCTCCTGTATCTCACTTTTCCTCCCCTCAAGGGGAGTTCATTGGATAGCAAAGGCTTCAGAGACAGCAATTCCAACTATCACTTCAGTTATAAACTTGGACACAAAGACAAAATACTTACACAGGGCTAGCATTCAAGGAGCAATGGTCCACCATCATCTCTGGGAGGAAATCCAACTTGAAAGCAGCCATCACCTCAGTTTGTGACAAACCACTAACGCTAAATCAGTGTATCGCCTAACCCCCAAACAACACCACTTCCAAAAGTCCTGCAGGTCTTAACACTCAGCCACACAAAAAACACTCAAACCACAGAAACAGAAGTTCAGGGAGACCAGCAATAGACACCACAGAAACAGGCTGGACTGGGAAAGGGACATAGAATCCCAGATTAAAAAGGGGATGTGACCATGTGAAGGGAGGCTCAGCTTAATACACAATGAAAACGCTGATGCACTGGGCTTGTTTTGTGCAATTTTCCCTGGCGAAGCAGTACTGAGTGCACTGTCAGATAAACAGAGTGTCAGATCCATGAAGATAGCAGTGGGTAACAGAGCAGAAAGAATACAAACTCCAGTCTTTCCATCCCCAACTAACTCCTTGCCTCCCAAAATGGCAGTCCAAGGCCTTGAGGTTCAGACAGACACTTCCCATATCACCAACATTCAGGTGTAAAGTCAAGAGGTTACTTCACCATAAACTTTTTCAGTGGCTGGTCTCAATCTTTTTACCTTGAGACTCTGCTAAATTCTAAGTGACTACTGAAATATTTCTCCGAACCTTCCAAAAAATCAAAGCTAAGACCATTTGATTACTTAAAAATTCCTTGACTACCATAGAACATCAAAACCGTGTCCTTTTGTAGGAGCAAAACATAACTGCCCTGGAAACAATACTTTGCCCATCATGCATCTATAAATCCAGAGACGTACAGAGCCTATAGATGCTGCAGAAAGGGGAAAACACAGTCATTTGCTGAAAACTCTTTCACAGTCTTTGAAAACACTAATCAGAACACCTCAGCTGCTTCCTCACTAAAACAGGAGTAACACATTGATCAAGGAACTGTGAGGTGTATTTATACATACAACACATACCTCTCGTTAAGTCTCCAATACCCAAACTAATGGGGAGATAAGCTGGATAATACTGGATGCACTAGGAGATGCAAGAATATTTGACCACAGAGAGTGCTGCAGAGGCAGCTGGGTGTGTCCGAGCACTCCAGGAGGGATGATTAATTCAAGTCCAACATGATTCCAGAAAAACCTTACATTTACAGTCGATACCACCACAAAATAAACTCGCAGAGCACCAAGGAATGCATGCTGTGGCTGCTTCCATCACTTGGGTCTTGTCTGTCAATGACTTCAACATATACTTGCAGTTATTCACCCTGGTCAGTATATACAGCTGCTTTATGCTTGTACAGCTACAGCATGTCAATTAACCTTTCATAAATAAACATTTCCAACACAAAAAAACCCCAAATAACATTTCTAGCCTTCTGCATACAGTGAAGTTAATTAAAAGATTATTAAAAGGAGTTAGGCCTCATAGTACAAAGAGATAATGCCTGTTACTGCAAAATAAGAGAGGACGCGAATTTAGCACACATCAGATATTCCACAGTAACTGCTTCATGCATTTACCTCAAATGCTAAACTGAGGCTGGAGCCCCCTTTATGGATTTCTCTAAAGTGAATCCACAGAGAGAAACACTTCAGATTTATATGACAGGAACAGCACAAGCTATGGTGTATTCTTGCCACCATTCACATCAACCTACAGACCAACGCTGTAAATTTTGGTCTTACCTATGAAGACCAGAATTCATTCCTTCTGGTCTTCCAGTCACCTTTGGGTTTTTTTTAAGCAGCTAATAAAATACCCCAGCAGCCATGCTCACTGTAGGTTCAATGAAAGATGATGCTCTATAAAATGGGGTTTTAAAAGGTTACCGAGATTGATTAGCTTACTGAAGAAAATCTCTAAACCATTATGATTTGATCCTATGCCCACCCTTTCCTTCACCTCTCTGCTCCTCAAAATGGAACTCCTATCTGCTTGTTCCCGTAAGACAAAATTGCAACAAGCCACAAGCATTATCACACTGTTATACTCTGTATCAAATTCAGCCTACTGGCTTTGATAATTAAAACCTTGGTTTTGTGCTACCCTCCTGCTCCATACTGATTTTTAATTCTTGATATATAGACTCTAATTTCTCCTGTGATGTGCTCACCTTGTTTAATGAACAGTGCCCAAACTATTTCACGTGCTGTTTTGTACAGGTTTGGGGAAAGAAGACTCAGAAGTGGAAAGGTGAATAAATATTTGAAGGTATGTTAGCCAACAGTCGGCGCCTCAGGGTACTGTACTTCTGCAGCAAGGACGGCAAATGCAGTGACAAAGCACTAGTGTACAAACAGGTTTGTCTGAACATCATTTAGTTGAAGGCATCAAGCTGGTGAAATTAAAAGACTTACAGACTTCACTTGTAAAATATCAAAGAATGAAGAGAGATGGTATTTCACTACTGCACAGAAAGAGGAAGAATACAATGAGGAAGTAGTGTTTCTTTGGAATTACAGAAAACACAAAAGTCACCCTAGCCATTGCTTACAAAGAAATAAAGAAAAATAAGAGCTAAACACACTTATTTTTTGCTCAGATGTCAAATTCCTGCTGGCTTCCAGATCCATTCTTTGACTCTCTCTATTCAAAGGATAATAGAAACAATGTCTGAAATTCCAAGCTCTATGGACTGTAGCTACACATTTAAATGTGCTGCTAATCTGACAATATGAACATAAACTTCTACATGCTACAGATTAAATCACTTTTTTTTTTTTTTTTTACACAAACTCTGGATTATGCTGCAGAATATGTTGCTATATATGCTCCTGAGAGACTGCAGAGTATATATGCTAAAAGTTCTGCTTTTATTTTTAAGTTTACAGAATTACATCACACTCTGGGACACAAAATCCCCACAAAAAGCCAAAAACCAACAAACCACCCAAACAACAAAAAAACAACCCCAAAACGACAACAAAAACCCCTGTGTCGCTTTCTTTCCTAAGAAAGCTGTTCCAGTGAGCAATTAACTCTGAAATCTAAAGGTAATACCATCTTTTATTTCATACAGCTCAAACCTCAGACAACATATACAAATCTGAAGCTGAGGAACTACTGGGATGGTGAGAGCAAACTATGGGAAAGGATGCAGGCTGAGGGGAAGTCAGACGCTGCGAGGCTTTGAAGGAGACAGATCCTAGAATAAACTTCCCCTTGTATTATCTGTGCACATCCAGATCCCTATAGCGCTGCTGAATTGCAGTTTTGTTTTTTGAACAGATAACCTCTAGGTTACATGCATCAAAATACAGTGACTACTTGTCAATATTTTGTTGTTTCGTTGTTGGTCATGTAAGCATGTCGTCAGAATGTTTTCTGCCCATGGTGAAATGCAAACTGTATCCCCATGCCTCGCTGGGTACAAAAAGTCCCTTCCCTAGGTGCCAAAAGGGCAGTTTCTTCCTCTGCCAATCTCTATGGCAGTTATGCACCATGAGTACACAAATCTAACACATTCAGAATGTTGAATACATGAAGTTTGGGTCTGTCTACAATTCTGATTAAATTAAATGAAAATAATGTTTATTGTATGAAATTTTTGTAGAAGTTTCCAGGTAGAGAAAAAGGATAGGAGGGGATGGAAATTGCTTTTATCTCAGAAATAGCAAAGTTTCACAATGCTGTCCCTTATTTATTTATCTGCGAGTATTTAAGTCCCCCATGCTTGGCAAACCTAGATGGATTTTCACAAATTAGGTAAGTAAATTTATTCTAAAAAAGCTTATTTCTTCTCCCCTTCCTCAAAATATTTCTGGAAAAAAAAAAAAAGTACATCAATACATTCTTAACCTACTTTTCTGACTTCTGAATGAAGTCCTGTTTACTTGTAGCTTCTACTCTCACTAATTCTGTGGAAGCTCAAGCGGAATGAATTCTGAACTGATGTCTGACTGAAGCATCCCCAGGACTCCCAGCTCTCTGTCAGCAGATGAAGCAGCAAGTCACTTGTCCTTCTGGCTTACAGGATGATGTTTTCTCTGCCCAAGTGCTCTCAGAAAGGGAAAAAATATAAAACAACTAAGCAAAACTTACCCTTTTATTTGATAGTAAAGACAAATGATTCAAAATATACTATACAAAAACTGTTTTCTAGAATTAAGGAATTGGGTTATTTTGCTGGAAAAGGATCTAAAACTTTGCACTGAAGTAAACAAATTTATTACTCTAAGGAATTCTGAACAGTGGAGCTCATAAAGATAGACAAGAAACACATACAGGTCAATTTTCTTTTACATCATCTGTGGGTTTCCACAAACACACACATTTCTATGGAAAGCTCTGATTGTGTTCTTCCCACCTTCTTACTTCTTACACAATGTTCACTTGAATCAACCTAGAGCTACACAATTCACAAAGCAGTTGTAGTTTCATGGGAATAATGCAAGAGACTGCCAAAGGCAAATCTGAACCTCATAAGAGGCAACAATTCTTACTAAATTCTCAGGTAAAATAAATATTTTGTGACTTTTGTAATCCTGTCAGAGCCAGATAGGGTTTGAACTCAACTGGGTGCCACTGTCTTGAAGTTTGTGAACTGTTGTAAGAGGGTCTTAAGACTGATGAATCAGCTTCTCACACGTTCACGTTAGAAGTGCTGTCACTAGAAGTTATTTTGTAGAGCAGGACCCAGTTGCAGCTTTTCTTGCTTCTTGGATTTGACTAGAGATGTCACATATTTCTTGGTAAGCTCTCACATGGCAGAGCTACCATCTGCCATATGGTGTAACCTGTCCCCAGGAGTGATCCAGATGTTGAGCACACCACAGAGAGAGTATGTTCATAGGATATAGGAAGGCAATTAGCAGGCATTGTAAGAAGAGGGGAAAGCATATATATACTGGTCACTACCTGTACTGTAACATTTCTTGAAGTCCAGAGGTGTGTTTTGGGGGTTTGTTGTTGTGTAGTTCTGGGATGGATTTGATGTTATTTACTTTAGTAATTGAAAATAGTGCTAATAATATGAGTGGTTTTAATTAGCATTTACCTGCTATGTGTATAGTTCAGCTCCTGAGTAGTTTTTAATAGGTCAACGCTTCTTTTTTTCCCCCTAATGCTTTTGGTTTGTCCCCACACAGGCATGCTCCTGCTCTTTGGCCTGTTCCAGACCGATCTCTGCCATTCACAAAGGCTGATAATCTATAGTGTTCGCTTCTACCACAAAAGTGACCCAGTGGTCTCTTAGCCTCTCTTTTCAGCTCAGGAGAACACCACCTGCTGGGGCTTCTCTGGTAGCTTCTGATGGGTCTCTTCCAAGTACTCTCTGCTCCTGTGCTTTGGTAAGTTTATCACATCTGCACTATCCTGACAACGAGTACAAAAAATGTACTACACTTTGTATGGAACATCCTCTCTTGTCCTCCTCTGAGGAGGAATGCTGTTGTATTGGTCATTTTGCTTTCTTAGTTGTCATTTGAAAAGTTATTTTGGAGATACCAGCTGCTCAAGAAGACAACAGCCACACATGACCTATTACAGTTGATATATGTGTTTACTTTGTTGCTTGTTGTTTGAAATAAAAGCCAGAAGGACATCTAGACTGGTCAGACAAATAAATGTGTGGCACTCAAAGCAGGACTGTTTGGCATCATGTTGACATGCGGGTAATACTGTACATATAAGTATTCCTTAGTTTTGCTGTTAGACTGAGGTCAAAGATATTTCTATGAGAGCATTAATTGATTCCTGGACTTTACTGTTTGCACTTCCAGCAAAACAATGGCTTAATAGTCACTGTCCTGTCTAAAGACCTGGGGTTCTAGACTACTTTGCTCTTTCCTCTCCTCTCCTCTCCCTCTGACACATTGCTTCTTCCTCTGCTCGCCTGAGAGGGGACATATGAGTGTGCTGTGAACACACTGGTGGGGCCGTGGGTACGTGAATTCTGCAACACAAGCAACCCACTGCCCCAAAGACAATGATCTGCCTGTCTAGGGCACAGCAGCTGCATGGTGCTCCCCCGAGCTTTGCTTTCCTAGTGCCTGGCTACCAGCGAACACAGCAGCAGCATGAGGCCGCTAACTCAGTGCTGGACCTGCTGCCGCTCTGCCTGCTACAAAGACTTCCGCAAGCATGGCCAAAAAAGAGGAAAAATGGAAGAGACTATCCATGAAACCACCTCTGGATGATGACCTCTAACACCCACCTATGACCAAACATTTCTCATTACCCTATGGCAATGAGGAATAAGCAAGCTGAGAGCCTCCAAAGCTCTCTGGTTTGAGAGCACTCAAATATTTTTACAATATTTTCAAGTGTATCACAGATATTATTTCCAGAATCTGTATCTAATTCTTTTTTACACAAAGGCAGAAACTCCAAAGAACTTCAAATATCAGTTTGCAACAGTGATATTTACAGAGTGACAGACAACTTTGGTTAGTATTTACCTGGATTTTTCCAAAGGCAGACGGTATCTGCCCATCCCGTTTTCAAGGAGAGTATCTCTGCAGCATTAGCAGACTAGTCTGCTACATTAGCACAATGAAATAAATAAAAGAAATGTAAATAAACTCTTCAAAAGAAACTATTTTCTTAGAAACTCCATCTCCTCTTTGGTGTTTAATTATTTCCTTATACCCATTTCTCAATGATGCATTAAACACTTTCATTAAACTTCAGAGAAATATAAGAAGAGAGGTACCTTTCCCTTACAGTGTTAGACATTTTCTTTTGCTAGCTTTAGAATTCAATTTTGTAAAGTTCTCAACTGTGACTTGTTCAGAATAGTGATCTGAAACGTGTATTAAAATTCTGTCTCTCTCAGGTAAATTTTGCTTATTTACCTTGCATATCTCCAAAATTAATTTTTTTTCCAGACTAAGGGAATGGATAGAGAGACAAAAATCATTATCATGAGCTATTTCTCAATAGTAATAGTGAATTTAAAGAAACCAAACCCCCCAAAACCTCAACACGGTGAAATTTAGCATTGTGCAAAGCCGACAGCAAAGGCCTGGCTGGGAGGACACTGTTTGAAAGATACTAGACACGAAGCAATTAAGTAGATGAACAAATTGCCAAAAGAACAAATTATTAATTTGGAGCAATTAATGATTGACAACCTACAAAAGCATCTGTACTTTCAGAGCAGATAAGAAGTCCTAATGTAGGCTCCGTAGAATAATTACTCTTGGCAAATCATAAACAAGGAATAATCATATTTATTTCTCCTTATAAGACATTTTACAATTAATTTATTGATATGAGGAAGAAGCATTAATGAATGAACCCCAAGACAACTACTTTTAATACAGAGGTGTATAGGATTCTTCCCCTCATTCCATGAGGACACAAACATTAAAAACAACAACACTGTAGAGGATCTAACACTTTTATCCTTATCTGTAGGTTGTGGGTTTTGTTTGTTTTGTAAATAGATGTGAAATATGTATTTCAGGTCCAGCTTAAGCTCCACGGGAAGGTATGCAAAAGAAAATGGTAGCTAAAAATGACTATTATTTTTCAAACACCTGCCAGCATTCCAGCAGAAAGTTTGGGAAATGTTTTGAGTTTTTATGTTTAGAGTTTTTAAATCGCCATAGTGCTAGAACTCAACAATGCTTATATTTTGCAAGAGACAAAGTGTGGAAATCTTCAGTGCCTAATAGAGATGTGGAACATCTGTAGACACTTTGGCACTGTAGATAGAAAAAAAATTCTTGAGAAAGGAAAAGTGGCTTGGTCACAACAATGGCAGGAGGAAATCAAGGCAGCAGTGTGACACAGAACAGGAGACAAGGCAGGAAATGACAGCCTAAGAAGTGAGGATGTGCATTTCTATCCCGTGGAAGAACAGAGAACTGCTACAAGGAGACAGGGTGGAACATTTAAGGCAGACAAGTTTTAAGGGTCTTGTGTCCCCTCCTTCTGTTTTTGTTTATTGACTGACTTCAGACCAAGAGACACAGAAAATAGGGCTGGTAAATCACACCTGCCCTTCAATGTTTAAATCTTCAGTAGAAGAGACTAAGAATACTAATGCTTGAAAGCTATTGTGACTTTGAAAGTAGATTCAATTACACCACCTTCCCCTCTTTCTCTCCCCAAATGTTGTCTCTGAGCTTACAAAAATGACTTTTTTTTTTTTTTTTTTAAAGACTGGCCAGAAGTTTACCCTCAGGTATTTCAACTTTTTGTGCAAGAAACAACCCTGCAAGCAATGCTATGGAAGAGAACACTTCAGAACTTCAGCTTTTTTACTTTGTAAATAAAAAACTAAGACCTAGAACTGTGGTTTTAAATAAGACTGTATTTTGCTGCCTTTTCCTATACTATGTAGGAATCTGCAGCTCTGCACTTCAAAAAGATGCACTGGAAACAAACATCTAGCAATATTTACTTGGAGAGATTTTTAAAGAATCAACTATCTATTTTAGCTTAGTTTTCTGCCACTGAAACAGAGACAGAAGTTATTCTTCTGCTGAAGAGCTGAAAATTCACTGGGTCCTGGAAAGCTCTGAACAGTCTCCTTGTCTTCAAGCCAGACATGCCACAAAGCACTACAAGAGGCAAGGCAACTACACTTACACAGAGAATTACTGTGTGGTTATATATGGGACCCAGGGGAGATGACAGAACCAGCTAAATAATTCCAGGATGATACCACATACGAAGACTGTTTGTTTTATTACCCTACGTGAGAACTAGAGTGAATCAAAAATGCCTTAAACTAAGGTTTATTGCAAGCAGCAGACTTTTGTGCATGTGTAAAGTAAAACCTTGAAGGAAGAACTGGTCAGAACTATTTTTTTTAAACAAAGAAATGTAATGTGTAATTTTAATTCAAAGGAACAAACTTCATGTTAATTAAATGATTTTAAAACCTATCTTTATTGAAATGCTTTAGAATAGCAGTCAGAGCTGCTTAAAAATCTCTCTCAAGTATGATAGAAGCTTTTTTTTTTTTCTCTCCCTGTTAAGTTTCAAGAAACCTTTTGGACTAAACAAAGCAACAAGTCTCAAGTTTCCTTGTCCTTTGTGGGCATCAGAACAGGGTGTTTTAGGGAAGCCTTTTACTTCAAATTGTTTCCGCCAATAGTACCAGATACAAACAAGAATCAGTTCATAGTACACTACAGTAAAAAAAACAAAAACCAAAAAAACCACTTGCTATTTCTCTCTCATTTAATTTTATCCAGATGAAACCTTTTCAATGCATGTTACTTCAAGAGAGTGCAAACAAAGCCCAGACAGCTCCAGGAAAGTGCACTATACAGTTAAAATAGTGATCACTGCAATAATAATTTCTACTTGCTGCATCAACTTAGACAACAATTAGGGCATGATTTCCCCTGGCTTTTAGCACAGGGCTACCAAGGTACAGCTCTAGCACCGCCCATGAGCAGAGTGGAGATTGGAATGGGATGTGGTATCCCTGGAATGGCAAAAGATTCCATCTACCACATACACTGTGGGGTAGAAAAGACTAACAGAGGCAAACAAGGGAAACTCCAGCATCACTGCTGGCACAGGACAAATGCAATTGATTCAGGAAGTTATCTTGTCTCCTAAACAAAGCTCCTAAACTCCTGCAGCATGTTTTGGACAGCCAGCAAAACTTCACTAGGTTTTAAGCTACATGTGCAGGATCATCATCAAAATGTCAGAAAGCATCTTTCTGAAAAATACCAAAACTTTCCAAGCCTCTAGAGTCAGAAGAGAAACAGTATGATAAGATGTGCCTAATCAGCTGAGAAAATACTGCCATGCCTATCTAACAACTTCCTCTTTAATAAGATCTAAAAAAATCTAATCTATTAGATTCAATACTATAATAGGTTTCAACTTCAGGAAGAGCTAAAACCAGAAAGAATGAAGAACACTACTCCAATTCAGAACAAACCTTCCAAACAGATCAATCTATAACTAAACAATTTTACATCCTCTTTTCTAAACTATAAATGGTTTTAGAAGTATTGAGGAAGAATTAACCTCTCTTATGGCAGAAGAACTGCCCTTCTAAGCAGACAAATCTACACTCTTTTAATGCCCATTTTCATCTCCAGGACAAAGACCTCCATTTTGGAAGAGGCTCAGAACTGCAGAAATTTTATTTCAACACAGACCTATTTCAGGCTAAAACAGGTAGGTCGGTATTCATCACATAACATGCTCCAGATCTGTCTTAATGGAGTGTTCATTAGAGCTCACCAGGACACCAGCAGGATCTCCCTAAAGGAGGGGCAGGGCTGAGAGAGCAATAGTAATGCTGCAGTGCTACCTGTTCACTGAGCACTGGAACAGCATAAAGTAATTTCTGTCCTCCAGCAGAGTATCAGTCAACAGAGAGGTAGAAGTTCCTCATTCTTGAAACTGAATGCTCGCTCATAAGGCACTTTTAAGACAATAATATTTAGCAGAAGAGAAACTGTTTAATGTGCTTTGGCAAAGTGCGTCATAGACGTTTCTGAATATAAGAAGCAATTCCAAGTCTCAGAGCAAACTCTCTATTAGAAAACTCATCTGATTAAGGACAGAAGCTACCAGAAAAGTGGGGAACAAAATCAAGTGCTATTTCGAAGGCTGACTGATTCATTTTCTTGAAGAAAAGCTGACTCCTCCTCACTTTTCTTTTTTTTTTTTTCCTCTGTACCAGACAAGAAACAGAAGGCCATCAGTTTTATTCTGATACAAATCAGTGGAGTTAATTTATGGAGTTAATCATAGGAGACATTTCATACTGGGATGCATACAAACAATTTCATACACCATTACCAGATGTTCAAGAATAGACTCAATCCTCTTTCATTTGGAGACCGTTCTACATTCATGCTAAGGCAGATGAATTCAACTTTATGTTGCTCTTAAAATGAAAAACCATGGATCTTGCACCAAATGGAAGTGTTCCATTTCATGACTTATTTTCAGCAACCATAAACTTGATTATTATTTCACTACTTAAATAATCTGATTGTTCTGTTATTTAAGTAATCCAAATCTATTGATTCTGGACCTGTGTTTTATAACTGGCAGAATCCCATGAGTTTGAAAAACTAGGTCTAATCACAGATTAGTCTGTTTCAAAAGATAAAAAAACTCTTCAGACAAAAGCAGAAATACAATGACCACTGTTCTCAGTTTCCTACCTTCTGTATGGTCCTAATGGAGCAGCAAAGGGGCAGGAAGGGCAAAGTACAGAGCACCAGTCACTTAGGAAAGAAGAGTGTTTTGCAACACCCACAATGTCTGGAGACCAATGTCCTCAAACTTGTATTTCCAAACAGAGGTCAATCACCAAGACTATAAAAATCACTTGAAAATGAAGGTGTTCCTGGACTTCTTAATCCAACTTTGTCTCTTTCTACCCTGATGAGTAACATATGGAGAGACAGGATATCCTGATTTTTAAAAACTTTTTTTTTTTTTTTTTTTTTTTTTTTTAAATTTTGACACTGCTAAATCCCTCCTGGTTGCTTTTTTTACACCATTGCAAATG